>RXID01014953.1:0-256703 GCA_005019695.1 Trichopus zeylanicus subsp. travancoricus
CGGCGAGCTCGGCGGGCGAGCTCCGCGAGCGAGCTCGGGCGGTCGGGTCCGCGCGCGAGCTCGGTCGAGCTCGGGCGCCCGGGCTCCGCGGGCGAGCTCGGGCGGCCGGCTCCGCGGGTGACCTCGGCCGAGCTCGAGCGCCCAGCCTCCAGGGGCGAGCTCTCGCGGCGGGCTCTGCGGGCGAGCTCGGCTGGCGGGCTCCGCGGGTGACTTCTGGCGAGCTCGGCCGCCCAGCCTCCGGGGGCGAGCTCTCGCGGCGGGCTCCGCGGGCGAGCTCTCGCGGCGGGCTCCGCGGGCGAGCTCGGCCGCCCGGGCTCCGCGGCCGAGATCGGCCGGTCGGCTCCGCGCCCCTTCCCCGCCGGAGAGGAAGATGAACAGTAATACGAAGAGGGCATTTTAGTCGATACAAAAATTTAACCATCTGTTGACCAGATCAGGGACCAAACGGAATTTAGTTGACCGCATTAGCGTTTTACATTTTACCCCTTCCTTTAATCTTGACCCTTGACCTCGACCCCATACCAAACGGGCCCTTGAACTCTGAACATAAAATTTTAGAAATTATAGTTTTCAAATCTTTGAACATTTGATCCTAAGGTTTGAGCATCCGATGCTAGGTTTGTAATGAGTCAAATTTAGATCTTGGATCTGGACCTAAATTTGGATTAAAGAATTAAGTAATATTTGGACTAAATTAAAATTTATAAATAAACCCCCAAAAATTCTTACTTTATAGATAAGTCTGAGCTCTTATGAAAAAAGAACTCTAAAAATTTTAAAATTTATACAAATATGTTCATTTTACAAAAGGACTTTTAAAATTTATAAATTATATTTTGGTCCATTTTTTTTGAAAAAATTACAAATAAATCTCTCAAAATTTTTTATTTGTTAGTGAGTCTAAATTTTATTTAATTTTTTTTAAAATTTTAAAATTTTTACAAATATATACTTTTTATAGAAAGGTCTCTGGAACTTATGGAATTACACTTTAGTCTAGATTTTTCAAAAGATTTCATAAATAACCCCCTAAAAATTCATCATTTAAAAAAAATACAAAATTTAAATTTTCTCTATCACAAAAATAAATCTCAATTAAAGAAATTTACATATCAATTATAATATTAAGGAATCCAATCTAACTGCAATCACAATATCAAACATTTCAAAATCAAACTTCCTCAATTTGATTTCAAGTCTTCCTAATTTTGTTTTGAAATCCTATTAAAATTCTATAAAAAAAATAATAAAAAACCTGCACAAAAGAGACAAAAAAGAGAGAGACATAAAGGTAAAGATTAGAGCACGGAGAGAAATTGAGGGAAGATCCAGAAATCATTAACAGGTAATTTCTTATCCTGTTTCTTCCTCTTCTTCTTCTTGATTGCTTTTGTTTTTGCTTCCCAGTCCCCGAGCTTCTTCTGCTGCCTCATCTTGCTCCTTGGCCGCGTGTGCGAGAAGCCACCCAACCCCACCGAAGCACTGTCGGGTGACTAGACCACCGAAGCTTGCGTTTAGCCTGCAGCCATCCATTGTCGCCTCAAACTCATGTCGCTTGCCTCTGCTCGAGCCCCCTTGTGCTGGTCCAGACACCAGCCACCGCCACACCCCAAACTCACTGGAAGCTGCCTCACTGGGAAAGAGGCTACGCCAGCCTCATTCTTGCTCTGTCCAGCTTGAACCAACCCGCACCACCACTTGCCTTGTGGTTATCCCTCGATGAGCCGCTCGCCCCTGAATCCCATGGCGCCCTTGACGGCTAGAAGCCCCCATCGGAGGCTGCTTGTGCGGGAGATAGCCAGGCCTACTCTGCCTCTCTTCCACTTGGCCAACCTAGGTCACAACCCATACACCTCGGCTTTATGCTACGCGGGTAGCCGTCACCTTTATCTACCTTCGGAGAATGCCACGATATTACTTTGATCACCCACAATCCCTCAAAGACGATGAATCCCCATCACACTCAACTAACCTTCAGTTTTACATCTAACCAGCTTTTAGGTTCGCACTCAGTCAGCCTTCGAACCGCATTCAAGTTAGCCTTTGGGATCGCACTCAGCTAGCTTTTGGGCTCACACTCAGTTAGCTTTCGGACTCGCATTTAAACTAGCTTTTAGGCTTACACCTTAGCCAGCCTTCAAGTCGCATCTCAACCAACCTTTGGGCTAGCTCCTTAACTAGCCTATGGTCTTACACTCAACTAGCCTTCAAGCTCACATCTAAGTCAGCTTTTGGGCTCGTACCTTACCCAGTCTTCAGGCTCACATCTAGCCAGTATTCATGCTCACATCTAGCCAGTATTAATGAACTTCATTATTATTGTAATCACCTGTGGGTTCTTGAGAATAATGGACTTTTGATATTACTGTGATCATCCACGATCCTCAAAGACGATGAATCCCATCACACTCAACCAACCTTCAGTTTTACACCTAACCAGCTTTTAGGTTTGCACTCAGTCTGCCTTCAAACCACATTCAAGTTAGTCTTTGGGTTTGCACTCAGCTAGCTTTTGGGCTCACACTCAGCCAGCTTTCGGACTTGCATTTAAACTAGCTTTTAGGCTTACACCTTAGCCAGCCTTCAGATTGCATCTCAACCAACCTTTGGGCTAGCGCCTTAACTAGCCTTTGGTCTTGCACTCAACTAGCCTTCAAGCTCACATCTAAGTCAGTCTTCGGGCTCGTACCTTACCTAGTCTTCAGACTCACATCTAGCCAGTATTCATGCTCACATTTAGCCAATATTAACAAACTTCATTATTACTGTAATCACCTGTGGGTTCTTGAGAATGACGGACTTTCAATATTATTGTGATCACCCACGATCCCTCAAAGACGATGAATCCCCATCACACTCAACCAACCTTCAGTTTTACACCTAACCATCTTTTAGGTTTGTACTTAGTCAGCCTTCGAACTGCATTCAATTTAACCTTTGGGTTCGCACTCAGCTTGCTTTTGGGCTCACACTCAGCCAGCTTTCAGACTCGCATTTAAACTAGCTTTTAGGCTTATACCTTAGCCAGCCTTCAAGTCGCATCTCAACCAACCTTTGGGCTAGCGCCTTAACTAGCCTTTGGTCTTGCACTCAACTAGCCTTCAAGCTCACATCTAAGTCAGTCTTTGGGCTCGTACCTTACCCAGTCTTCAGGCTCACATCTAGCCAGTATTAACGAACTTCATTATTACTGTAATCACCTGTGGGTTATTGAGAGTGACAGACTTTCGATATTACTGTGATCACCCACGACCCCTCAAAGATGATGAATCCCCATCACACTTAACCAACCTTCAGTTTTACACCTAACCAGCTTTTAGGTTCGCATTCAGCCAGCCTTCAAACCACATTCAAGTTAGCCTTTGGATTCGCACTCAATTGGCCTTTGGGCTCACACTCAGTTAGCTTTCAGACTTACATTTAAACTAGCTTTTAGGCTTACACCTTAGCCAGCCTTTAGGTCGCATCTCAACCAATCTTTGGGCTAGCGTCTTAACTAGCCTTTGGGCTTGCCCTCAACTAGACTTCAAGCTCACATCTAAGTCAGCCTTCGGGCTCGTACCTTACCAAGTCTTCAGGCTCACATCTAGCCAGTATTCATGCTCACATTCAATCAGCTTTTGGGTTCGCACTCAGTTAGCCTTCAGACTCACATTCAAGCCAACCTTCAAGCTCACCCCTTAGACAGCTGTCAGGCTTGAACTTAGCTAATCTTCAAGCTCATACTTAGCAAGCCTTTGGGCTTAATTGCAGACAGTCTTTGCACTCACATTTAGCTAACTTTTAGGCTTACACCAAGCTAGTTTTTAGGCTCACACTTAGCTAGCCTTTGGGCTCGCACTTTAATCAGTTTTCGGACTCACATCCAAGCTAATCTTTGAGTTCGCACTTAACCAGCCTTCGAGCTCGCACCTTAGCAAGCCTTCGGGCTTGTATCCGCCCTAGCCTTTGGATTAGTACTTAGCCAGCCTTCGAGCTCGCATCTCAGCTATCCTTCGGGCTTGCACTCAATTGGCCTTTGGGCTCGCATTTAGCCTGCCTTCGAGCTTGCACCTTAGTTAGCCTTTGGGCTTGTATTCAGCCAACCTTCAAGTTTGTATCTAGGCCAGTCTTCAAACTTACACCCAGTCAATCCTTGGCCTTGCACCTCTAAGCTAACTTTCGAGCTCGTGAACTTAGCCAACTCTCGGGTTTGCACATTTAAGACTAGACCATGGGTCCGCATAAAATAATCATAAATAACCAAATACTTTCAAATCAAACTACTTAATATGAAGTAATTCAATAATGTTAAAATTAAACTCAGCTAAAATAAATGGACAAAGACCAAGTTGGCTCAAATGGACCTAAATTGATAAAATAAATGGAATAAAATCCAAATTGAGCTGGACTCAAAGTCTAATCAGGTTCAAGTTGGGTCAATTCAAAATTATGTTGAATTTGGATTAAATTATGCTCAAATCAAACCCTAAGTGGGTTAAATCAAGTCTAAACTAAAAGAAAAAAAATCAAAGTTAAACCAAAAGTAAGCCAGGATGAGCCTAAACTAATGCCAAGTTGAACTATGTTAACTTGAATTGATACTAAAGTCCATCAAAATGCAGTCTCGAACTTGATAAAGGTCCAACACAAGGTCAAACTTGACTCAAGCTAAGTGAAATCAATAGACCTAAACCATATTAGTTATAATAGAATAAAATAAGGTCAAACTAAGTTCCACTGGTATGTAGTACCATCAGTAATACTTTGAGGCTATGAAACAAAGGGCAATACTTTGAGGTCAAACTAAGTTCCACTGGTATGTAGTTCCACTGGTAAGGTTAAAACTAAGTCTTGTTGGGTGTACTACAAAACTCATCAGCCATACTTCAAAGTTAAGCCAACCTAAAAGCATTGACAACGCCTCAATTTAAACCAAACTAAAGGTAGGCTTAAACTTGCTTAGTCAGTTAGCCGAAATGTCTTATTCAAATGAAGTCAACCAACAACATGCTTAAAATCGTTGGTCACACTTCAAGCTAGTTAATCTCAGAAGTAGTTGACAATGTGCCCTTTAAGCTAGTTAACCCCACAAGCAGTTGATGACACACTCTTCAAGCTAGTCAACCCCATAAAGTAGTTGACAAGGCACCCTCAAGCTATCTAACCCCACAAGTAGTTGATAACGTAGCCTTCAAGTTAGTCAACCCAATAAATAGTTAACGATGCACCCTATAAGCTACTCAACCCCATAAGTAGATGACAACATGCCCATTAAGCTAGTCAAGCTTAGAAGCCATTGATGACCTGCCCTTCAAGCTAGTCAACCCCAAAAGCAATTGGTGATGCACCCTTCAAGCTAGTCAACCTCAGAAGCAGTTGATGATGCGCCCTTCAAGCTAAGTCAATCTTGTAAGTAGTTAATGATGTGCTCTTCAAGCTAGTCAAACCCATAAGTAGTTGATGATGCAGTCCTTTAAGCTAGCCAACCCCAAAAGCAGTTAGTGGTGCACCCTTCAAGTTAGTTAACCCTAAAAGTAATTAATGATGCAATTTTAAAAGTTATACCCAACCTCATAAGTTATTGGTGATGCTACCAAACCAAAAGGGCTATCGTGTATACCTTATTGACTATGAAAATACTTCGAACAAGAAAATTATCACCTATGCCTTACTGACTATAAAAATACTTTAAGGTTAATAGAGTTATCGCCAATGCTTTATTGGATTATGGAAACACTCCAACCTAAACAGGCTTATTGTCAATGTTTTATTGGATAACAAAAATACTCCAATCCAAACTAATTTATCGCTGATGGCTTATTGGCTAATGAAAATACTTCAAATCACAAAGTTATTGCTAATGCTCAAAACTATTGAAAAAATTTCAAACTCCTCCCATTCCCTTTCATATCCCATCGGACAATGCTATCAATATCTGTTGAAAACCAATTTAATCTGAATCAGGCACCATGTGGTCCAAGGCAGGGGAGCGGGGCGGTAGCACACATCAAAGCTTCTTCTCCATTTTTTCTTTTTCTTTATTCATTTTATTATTTTTATAATTCTATTTGAAATTCATTATATAGTGGGGGTATACCCTTGATTAAACCATGTATCCTTTCTTAAAATAAATTGAATACTTTCTTCCTTTCTTATGTCTCAATTTTTATTAGTTAGGTTTCTTACTTTGGGAGGTTCCTGATAATCGTTGAGGTAATTAACAATAGGGGTTTGTACTTATTGGAAGTCAATATTTTCACAATACTTGATAGTGTACTTCAAATTAAAACAAACTCTGATTTGTGATTCAGGGCTACTCCCAGGGTCTCTGCTATCCCGAACTGTTGAAATTGATCCCACAAAATTTGGCATGTCTGGTGGGATTTGACTTCTCCTACAAGTGTAGAAACCTAGTTAATACGATAGAAACATTGATAAAGTAGTATTACGATTGAAGACTAATCAGTTGTGTTCTACTTTATAGAAGAAAGAATCAAATAACAACAACAAAAAATATGTCCACTTCAAGATGTACCATCATCTTGAAGCTGGATTGACTTTACATTTACCTTATTTAATAGTTGCTATAGAAGCAACTAAAGTTTAGATCAAGTTTGGGATGTTTGAGGTCATATAGTTCAAGAAGATATCTACTATTGCATTGACTGAGGTTATCATTATGCAAAACCAGCCTATTTCTTGCCTATATCAAGGGAAAAGAGGCCCAATATCATCATCTCCAATAAGAAGGGTAGTTCAAATGAAAAGTTAGAAATCATACTTCAACCAAAAAGGATACCACCTTTCTAGAGAATAGGACTAAAATGAAGCTCATTTTTTGGCTGCCTTCACCAACTCCTCACAAGGGGCAATTAAAGGCAAATCTAGACACAGGCATCGAGGGAGAAAATCCCATCCTAACTATCTCAAGTAAAGAGAAAGCCGCTGAAATTTTCAGCTGACTTGGAAAATCTTCCCCTTAAACGAAGTCAGTCATTACCATCTCTACCTTCAACTCCTTCACTCTATTAAGTAATTTAGAGAAGGGTAGGAGCAAATCACAGGGAGCACAGTCTTACCTTTAGACTATAGCAAAGGGGCGAATCATCAAATAAAACCACAAGTCACTATAAGGCAACAACTCAGCATAGAAATTCACCAAAGGAGACCACTCATACTGTCAGAGTTATTTCTCATCATGACTCTAGGAGGGATCACGAGTCCACACCCTATTTGGCTAAATGCAAAAAGAAGGCTATCTGAGTAAGACTTATTGATGAAGAAATCCAAGAGGAGAGGGCGCTTGTGACCAATCCTTGCTACTACATTAAAGAGAAGGTGTGGCGACCCACTCTATGAGTAGACTCTTGAATAAGATGACTCGACTGATGGGAGAAGTTAGCCTTAACCCAAAGCCTAGACCTAATCCTTAGGACTTAGACCATCAAGTTCTGATAGAAGCCTTAGTCATAATTGGAAGCTCCAATCAAGAAGTGACCTTAGAAATACTGTAATAATAGCTGAGATAGCCAGATAAAGGGAAAGATGAAGCTCAAAAGAATATCATGGGGTTGATGGCGATAATGCTACAAATGGGCCAGAAGCTTGATAAGTTGAAACGATCTTCATAGCCATCTCAAGTAGCAGAAGCGACAAAAGGTGCATTTCCTATAGATGAGATCCATAAAAATGTAGGCCTTCACAACCACCTCCTCCAGTAAGGGATACCCAATTCCCAATTTTAGGGATCTTTTGTAATATGAAACTCCCAGTATACATACAATAGCAAGAGTAATAAATAGTAACTGTGCAGTTAAGATAAGGAAGTGAGACGGATAAGGTAAATTATGCTAACAAATTATATCCTAGCCATCACGACTGAGTGCCATATTCCAGAGGCTATATAGTGCTTAATTTCAAATAGTTTAATGGTATGGGAAATCTTGAACAACATATAGCTCACTCTGTGACTCTATGTGGAGATTCAAGTAATAGTCCCTCGTTGTTATTCCGTTAATTTTCAGCAAGCTTGACAAGAGTAGCATTCGAGTGATATGCTAGCTTGCAACCAGAATCTATATAAACTTGGGTACAAATAAAAGAGACTTTCTGAATCAGGTTTGGAGAAGTTACTAATAAAATAACCATTGTAGACCTTGTCTTGAGACCGAAATATGATAATGAGTTAATTTTAGATTATATTACATGATGAAGAAATTTCAAAATTAAGTGTGAATAACTCATGAGCCAATTTGAGATAGTGAACCTAGTTCATAGCAACATAAGGGGGAATGGTTGACACCTTATCTAAGTATCTATTTTATCCATACCTTCCAAGATCTCATTATGCAAGTCAAGAAGTGGGAAAAGATTGACCCATCAACCTTATCTAGTTCACAAAATTTCAGGCCAGAAAAATATACGATAAAGCATGGAGAGCCCTCAAAAAATATGAGGGCTATGTTCACAGCAACTGAGCAAAAGATACCTCCAAACCCCACCATGAACAAGAGTAATCCTTAGAAGTCACCAACTCTTGGAGGAGATAGAGAAGTGGAACGATGAAATGATTTCCAACAAAGGTTTAGAAGGAAATATTCTTTTAAAAGAGAAAGTGTAGGTAAAATATTTTAAGATGCTCTGAAGTTAGGCCTCTAATTACCAGAATCCAAGAGGCTAGGCAAGGCCAACAAAATAGATCACTTAGACTATTATCCTTACTATAGAGTTTTAGGATATACCATTGAAGACTGCTATGTATTTAAGGACTAGATTGAGAAGTAATACTGAGAAGGCAAGCTAACTCTCTTAAAGGCAACCTTATTTAAAATACCCACTAAACACATCAATCATTTTACTATGTTTGAGGACCATGAATCACTTGCTAAAATCCTTTTTGGGGAAGAAACATAATATACTCCCAAATAAGGGCACTTATGAAACTTTTACATTTCAAAAATGCTAAAGAAACTGATAAAGAAAATGACTAAAAACTCTGAAGAGTTTGGGATGGTGATGAAGAAAGTCTCATAGGAGCAAACTACTTCACTTGCTTGAAGCATGAAGAAGAGAAATAACAAAAACAAGAAAAAGAAGCCAGTTTAGCTAGATGAATTCGATGTCAAAAACTCATCCATCCAAGAATATATCGATGCTCTAGATGAATATGTTTAGGGAGAAAGAAGCCAAGTAATTGTTGAAGAATTCTTCTTTGACAAACTTGAAGCTTTATTAGAGGGTCCTAATGTAGAAAATGAATAAAGAGAACTTCTGGTGGTAATATGCTCTGCCATATTTACTATTGGAGATTTACAACCAAGCCAATCCCCACCCCATCACTTCAATAAAATGAAATCTAGGATGCAGGCCAAGAAGAAGTGAATAGATTTACTGGAGATTTTACTAATGAAATGAGAGATTTCACAGGTCTCCATGATGACTATTGATAAGATGACTATTTTAGAGTATAGTTCACCCATGAATATGACTATGGTATGCTCAAATTATAGCTAGATATTGTGAAAGAACTAGCTACAACTAACATGAGTTTTGTCAAGGGACAAATGCAAATGTTGAATGAGCATATCAAGACAATGGCTGCCCACATGGAAAGTGTGACAAATACGACTACCATGCTTTATGAGGAAGTCAAGATGATGGAGAAGGTGTTAGCAGAAAAGATAAAGTCATACCAAAAACCTCATAGGGGTGGTGAGAAACCACTTATCGAACCTCCTTCGGATCAGAATGACCACTTGTGCCATTCACTCTAGAGATGGGTCAAGAAAGCTACACACTATTAGAGAGAGTTATCTAAATCTATGTCCTCTTGTTACATAGTGACTCATACATCTGATGTAAACACCGGCGAGCTGCTATCCTAGCCTCCATTAGGCAATCTAGGAAACAATGCTCATCTTGCTTAGTTTGGTGAAGTCCCAATCCTAGAGCCTATAGTAGGATGCGCTTTGCCAACTTTAGAGAAATTATGCATACAAGGCATAGATGATGAATATGACTCTATGTCTAACTTAGAGTAACTTTATAATTGCTTCAAAAGGCTCTACACTAGTAAGTGCCAAAGGAAGAAGCATGCATTTTGGGAGAGGATCAAGTAGCCTAATGCTCAAGCTCATTCTGCTCACATATTAAGTCAATTTGAATATTCATAATCAAACCAATTTGAATATCCACGGAAGAAACATTCTAAATATAAAGTCTTGAAGAAGGTTATACCAGTAGACAAAATAGAAGGGTTCATATAGAGAGTTTCTGAAGACCTCTCTATGAGAAAATCTCATATGCCTAATTTTGATATTGAATGGGATGATTATCAGCTAACCACATCCTCCAAGGATATTTAAGAAACTATTGATTGGGGGCAAGAGTTCATACATCTTGTCACATGATTAGCCTCGAGAGTGATCCCGAAGATGAAGGTTATTAATCTCATGATGCTAAGTTTTAACTAAGGATAATAAACTAGATACAACTCTGAGGTAGGAAGATGCTACCATCGAGACAAGATCCAATGCCTAGGGATAAGAATATCCCCAAGGACAAGGAAAAAAATTTAGATAAATGAGGACATTGAGCCTTCACACACTGAACCTGCACCCAAAAGGGGGGAATATAATATAACAGCCTATCTTAAAAAGATCCCTACTATACTGAGTATTTTTGATGCCTTGATGATGTCACAAGAACTTAGGATATACTAGTGTACATCTTATAAAACTTAGCTAACTACCAAGTATACTTTGCTGAAGAGAAGATGAAGGAGTCTTTGTATGCACGCCAAACTCTTGCCATCACCTTCATAAATGTTGACCTACTACCTGGAACAATAGACCACAATAGATCATTGTATGTTTGGATCAAGATCAATCGCATCCTGATTGACCTAGGTTCCTCATTTAATCTGATGACTCTTCAAACTCTAAGAGATTTAACTTTGGATGTGTATCACATATTGTTCAAAATTATAACTATACAAGGGTTTAATTAGAATGACCAAAGAACTTTAGGAGTTATAACTATTCCTCTAAAAGTAGGCGAGATAATGACAAACACTAAGTTTTATGTGATTGGTACTAACGCATCATACAAAGCACTACTAGAGAGGCCATAGCTGCATGAAAATAAAGTAGTATTATCAACCCTACATCAATACCTCATATATGTCAAGGATGGTGAAGAACATCAAATTAACAGAGATGTACACCTTTTTGATTATTATGAAGTACATTATAATGATGCAAAATACTATCAGAGATCCGATGCTGATACAAGGTATACTTCCATTAGTAAAGTAAAGTAAAAGATTGCTAGTTTGATCTTTGCTCCTCCTTACCGAGAGGGTGATTCTGACTCAGCCTCTTTAGATGAAGAAGCCCTGCAAGTATGCCTGGTAGTTATACTTTTGACAAAGATGATAATAGAGGTCAAACAGAAAATATTTTTCATATTGCTAAAGTTCCAAAGGGCTTACTTAAGCCATTAGATGAGTTAAGCATCAATATTGTGGAAGAATTAACGACTTTCTATATTCCTCCACAGCGCATAGGACAAAAGAAAATACTATTTTACAAGATAATCCTTTGTGCCCTAAGCATACATGAAATCTTGGGGATCAAAGATCCAGCATATGATGATGACCATCAACCAATAGTCATGCCTAAATATTTCTTAGACGAACTTTGTCAGATAATCAACAAATCTAGCTGTGGATGTTCACAAATAAAGAGAGAGAGAGTCATTTCATCAAGAATCTATGGGATCCACCCTAAGGACATGTTTACATTTTTGAAAGAGGAAGAAAGAATACCAAAGAACTAGGTTATATTATGCTAAATGCCTACACATGTCTTATGCTCACCATTGGATCTCTCTCCGATATTCAGGATGACCAAATGACATCAATACACCCTGACATGTACGCCAAAGTTGCTGTGACTTTTTAGACATTACAAGCAGGTGAAATCCTCGGTGGAATTTCATTAGAACCAAAAGAAAGGGGACATGATGTAGCCAAAATGCCTTTAAACAAACCTTTGTCAAACCTCACTTGACATGATGAATCACTTGGTGAAGAAATAATCCTTAAACCAAAAGTAGCTCCACCAAAACTTGAGGATGGGGGCAAGCCATAGTTGATGAACTGATGGAGATTAACCTAGGCTTAGAGGAAGACCCCAAGCCGACTTTCATCAGTACTCAACTTTCAAAGAAAAGCCAAACTCAGCTCAAAGCAATGCTCCAAGAGTACATTGACTACTTTGCATGGAGCTATAAGGAGATGCTTGGACTCTAGCCTAAAGTTGCAGTCCACAAATTGGCCATCAATCCTGAGCTTTCGCTTATCAGACAAGCACCTAGGAAGATGAAACTCGACCTTGAGTAAAAAGTAATAGAAGAAATAAAAAAATGATCGAAGCAAGCTTCATCAGAGAGGAAAAATACCCAAATTGGATGACAAATATTATGCTAGTCAAGAAGAAGAATGACCAAATCCGCATTAATGTAGACTACAAAGACTTGAATAAAGCATGTCCAAAAGATGATTTTCATTGCCAATAATGAAAATCATGATTGACAACACGACTGACTTTAAAATATTCTCTTTCATGGATGGTTTTTTAGGGTATAACTAAATGAAGATGTATCCTAATGATGAGAAACATGTGGCCTTCAGGACACCAATTGGCATTTACTATTACAAGGTGATGCCCTTCATGCTCAAAAATGCAAGGCTCACTTATTAAATGATCATGACTCAAATATTTGATAACCTAATATACCAATTAGTAGAATGTTATATCAATGACTTGGTCATCAATGCTAAGTCCAAATATAGGCATGTTCAAGACCTAAGAGTGGTATTCGACCATCTTAGAAAATATAACTTAATGATGAATCTTATGAAGTGTGCTTTTAGGGAATCATTAGGAAAATTACTTAGCTTTGTTGTCAAACATTAAGGGATTGAAATTGATCCATCTAAGATCAAAGGTATCTCGGATATGCCACCATCAAGTAATTTAAAACAATTAAAGTCATTCCAAGGCTGACTCACATACATAAGAAGATTCATTTCAAACCTGTTTGAAAAATGCAAGTCTTTTTCCAAGTTGATGAAGAAGGACACTCCGTTCAGTTGGAATCAAGATTGCTAACAGGCCATTGAAGAGATCAAGCATTATATCCTAAAGTCACTAGTCATGGTAGCACCCCTACTCAATAAGCCCTTAATCCCATAAAGTACCTAATGACTAGGCTTGTACTCACTAGGAGACTAGCAAAGTAGGCTTTAATTTTCATAGAATACGATATCAAGTTCACTCCTTGAAAGGTAATTAAGGGGCAAGCCCTCACCAATTTTTCTGTAGCTCATCCAGCACCAAATGATTCTCCTCTAAGTTGCAAGCTCCCTGATGAAGAAATCCTTTTGGTCATAGAAGGAGACTCTTACTAGAAGCTATACTTTGATGAAGCATTATCCATCAAACTAGGGATCAAGCCAAATCTTCTGCAAATGAAGGTAGGTATTGGACTCATTTATGTCACTCTAAATGGGGGAATTTTATGATAATCCTATTTTCTCTCAAAATCATGCATAAATAATAAAGTTGAATACAAGACCCTAATTATAGAAATAGAAATGGCCCTCAATATGAAAATATCACACCTACATATTTTCGGTGATTCACAACTGGTTATCAGTAAAGTCTAAGGTAAATATAAAGTCCACAAATCTGAGCTCCTAAAATACCATGAAGAGGCTCAAGAGCTCATAAGGCAAATCTCATATGTTCAATAACTAAAGTTCCTCGGTCCATCAATATGGAAGCTGATTCCTTAACTAAACTAGCCAAGGCACTAGTTAACCTTAATCAATGAGAAATTCTAATCATAATTTGTAGTAGACAAGTGATGAGATTAGTCTTCAGTACCAAGTATGAGAGGACTGAATTTAAACTAGTTGAAGAGGCCATAGATTGGAGAACATCATTCACCAACTACTTTAAAAGTGGAGAACTCTCAGAAGATAAATTTGCACAGACACAACTCAGAAAGAGGGTCGTGCACTTTTTGTTATCAATGATACTCTTTATAGAATATGCTTGATCAACTACTTTTGTGCTCTCTCTCAAATAAAAGGCCAACGAAGTTATGTATAAAGTGCATTCTAGAGTTTGTGGGGCTCATTAATCGAGCCCAAAAATGATAATGAAGATCAAATGTATGGTCTATTATTAGCCCACGATGGTAGGAGATTGTATTGAATATATGAGAAGATGTCACCTATGCCAAATTCATGGTGACTTCATCCATCAATATCCAAATCCTCTACATCCAATAGTATCCTCATGGTTATTCGAGGTATGGGGTATAGACATCAGTGGCTTAATCAAACTATTGTCTTCTAGGGGCCACCACTTCATATTGACAATAACTGATTATTTATCTCAGTAGAATGAAGTGATCCCATCGAAAGAGGTAAAAGTGGATACTGTTATCTACTTATTTTAAGAAAATATCTTGTACTAATTTGGTATCCCTTGAAGGATTATTTCAGATAATGGATTGTCCTTTAGAAACTTCAAGGTAGGATGATTCGTGCATCATCACAAGATAGATTGGAGATATTCATCCATCTACAATGTGAGAGCCAATAGGCTTGTTGAGGTATTCAACAAGACCCTCTCTAAGATCTTGAAAAAAGTTGTTGCTAAAAACAAGAAAGACTAGCACCAAAAGCTTGTTGAGGCACTATGGGCCTATCGCACCATGTATTGAACCTCTACCTAATCAATGCCATATGCATTGGTATTTGGGATTGAGGTAATTTTGCTACTAGAAGTGTAAATCTCCCCTCTAAGGATTGCCTTGCAAGAAGAAATTATAAGATAATATAATGTTCTTCACCTTGATGAGCTAAACTCCTTAGATGAGACAAAGCTCGCAGCCGAACAAAACCTAAAAAATATATCGAGCACAAATTTCTAGGGCCTATAATAAGATGTTCTTTCAGAAGAAAGAAATGGTCTTAATCTTGAGAAGACCCATAATCCCAAATCAAAATAAGAAAGGTAATTTTGAACCTAATTGGGAAGACCCTTATATTATTGAAAGGATATTTGTAGGAGGATCTTACTAATTGATCGATGACAAGGGGGAAAGGCCTATGCCACCAATCAATGTCCATTTCCACACAAGGTATTTTGCCTAACCCTAAGGGCAACAATAATCACAACTAAAGGTATCCATGTTTTGTCTATAATGGAATGTCGACTTTCTCAAAAAAGAGATGTTTGGTTAAATATGCACTCCATATTTCTCGAGATAAAACTTGGACACAAAATCCTACCCAATTTGTGTGACAATTGAATCAACGCCCCTATAAAAGCCCACTCATTGTGGCAAGTCAATTCTACTTCCACATGACAATATAAGTCCACTTTCATGTGGTAGATCAAGTCTAGTTCTACGTGGCAATTCAAGTCCACTTTTATGTGGCAACCTAAATTCACTCTCACATGGCAAATTACGGTCTAATTTCATGTGACAACCCAAATCCACTTCTACGCGGTAACCTAAATCTACTCCCATGTGACAAATTAATTCCACTTCTACATGGCAAGCTAACTTCACTTTCAAGTACATCAAATTAAGTCCATCTTCTTGTAGCGAATCAAGTTTACTCATTATGACAACTCAAGCCTATCCTCATGTGGCAAGTCCATCATCACACTCATTAACAAGAAAAAAGAGAATCATAACTTGTTTCGCATGGCTAGCGTGCAAAAGAAAAAAAAAAGAAAATATATGAGGTTGCAAGATCAAATCTGATGCAAAGAAAAGAAATTCCATAAAAAAATATTCTTAAATAAAGAAGACCAAAAATGAGCAGAGGCTCTACATAAAGAGGATAAGCATAATCCTAAGATACATAAAGCCTAAATGGTACTCCCGATGATCGCAGCAACTCAATTGTCACTTGCTCATGCCTCTCCATCGTGACCTAAAGGGGCAATTGATGCATTAGAAGATGGAAAGATTTTGCAAGAAAAGAAGAAGATAATGGGTCATTACCTGATGTTGGTGGTAGTGGATGGATATCCATGGACGTGAACATCTCTTGACTAAAGCATGACCTAGGAACCATGTTAGCAACAAGGGTAAGATTAGTAAATACATAATATAAAGTTTGGCAAAGCTCGGGTGTCCTTTACCATTAGAATCTGAAATATCATGGGGAGGGTCTCCAAAATCCTCATCCATCTAAAAAGAAGAGAGACTCTCAGCCAAAAAGAGGAAGAAAGTGAAATTACTATAGGGATACTCACATCCGATAAATGGTCTACCAATACAAGTGAGGGAAAGGCTGGTCGGACTGCTCTACTCAAATCTATATCAAGAGACTAGCATACCGGTGTGGTGAAGGAAGGGTCACCCTTGGTCCTGCATCCATGTCAATAATGGAAAATGAGGAAATTGAGTCCCTAGATGGCATACGCGAACCCAATGCTCCCACCTACAGGTAGTCTTGCATGTGTCACAGGGTGCCTCAGAGCATCAGTCACACAACGGTCATATGAAGGTTGAAGTGCCTCTAGCCTCGAGCTCAATCTGGGACCTGTATTACCCCGAAAATGGCCATCACTGATTTTGTAAGAAGGGATGGGTCTCTCCTTACTAGATCTAAAGAGAGAAAATTTATGAGCTAGGGCCTTCTGTGACTCTTGAGTCCTTTGTTGTTTTGACCTCGTTGCTTGCTTTTCGTTGTTGTGTGAACCAGGTTTGTTTTAGAATAGGAACTCAAAATCAATGTGAAAATATCCACCTATACAATCAAACCACACTATGGCATAAGAACAAAGTACCTTGGCTTCACACTCGATGTTGGGAATATAATACTTTGAATCATCTAGGATACGAGTGAGATGTGGCCAATAACCTGCTAATTGGCCAAGACATGATGGTGGTGAAGGAGCAGGAATGTTCTTATGAAAACCCCAATCATACCTAAATCGTTGATGAAATTGATATGGATTATAAGAATCTACAACTAAATGCTCTCTGAAACAAAGTGGAAGTGCACCATGTCTTAAAGGGATAATATACTCATAAGCCTCTGAAGATAAGGGAAGACGAGCCACATATGCTAATATGTTAGAATTATGAAGAGTGAAGGAAAAATTTTGCCACTAAAAATTTTGGGAATCTCACACATGCATCCTACCCTCTCTTGGGGATAAAGTGGAGGTAGCTATACCTATGATCCAAATCATCTCAGGGATGGAGACCAAATATGATTAACATAGCCTTTTAATTTCATCACTAGATGCCAACTTAGTATATATTCTTAAAGTGAGCATAAATTCAAGCATAAAGAAAATAAATGTAGAACCAAACTGACAAATCACCTGGTCTTGTAGGGTTGTTCACCATTACTCTGAGACTAGCATATATTGAACTTAGCACCACAGGGGCCAAGACAACCTTTTGCCTATGCACCATCTTACAGGCCATCGCAAATGTCTCTGGATGGATATACTGCCTGCTATGTGACATGACAAAGCAACAATGGCATAAATTGATGAAGGCAGCAAAATAGGTCTCGGGACTGAATTATAGAAGTCTGCCTCCCATGTCACGCATAATCTAGTCAAATTTGGTTGGCTCAGTTGTCAGACTTCTCTCATAAAAGATCTCAATCCAACAGTTGAAATATACCCTCTCTTGGTTATTTGGAATGTGTGCCATCAACCACTTGTAAACTCTAAGGAGATTGTGCAAAGCATAATCAAAGTCAAGTCCTGCATGATGGTCAGTAGGGATGTACTTGTCCTAGAAGTCCCCAAGGATGGGAATACTGACTAGTCGCTTTATATCCCATAAGGAAACACTAACCACACCGTATAGAGTATGGAAGGTATTGGTGGCATGATTCCATATCTCGATCATGCCAAGCAAAATCCCTGAGTCTCTGACATATTGTCCCTTAGAAGCTATGACTCCTCCCAGGACACCGAGTCCCAAAGTTGGGCTGAGAACTGAGATGCTACATCATCAACCCACTCTGAATAACTCTATAGAACTTGAACTGTATTGGTAAGTGGGAATGATCACCCCCAAATAAGAGAACAACCATTAAGTATGTGAAACCCCAAGGTCTTTGAAGATTCTCATTATCTAAAATGCTCAATTGGTTCCAGCATGAAATAACCACCTGCCCATTAGCACACAATGTCCCTTCCTTCAAAAAGTGAACTAAAGGATGATAATCATCGAAATGCACCCGCTTTCGATGATCCTAGGGCAGGTATGCAATGGTCGCTTTGGCATAGGTCCCAAAGACTGGGAGAAAATAATGTAAAGCCAAACTACCTTCCTCCCCAATCCTCTTGATTATAAAAGGTTCTTGGTACCTTCAACAAATGTGAACTGGGCAAATAAGAGAGAAGGGATAAAAAAATGCTATTGTGAGGAGACAGAAGAATAAATATACAAGCTTACTGATCAGATACTCGCGAAGGTGGTAATGGGAAGTAAAGTGCTCACTCTTTTTTTTATATTCACTCTCTTCTTCAAGAAAGCTCATGAAGTGAATGTGAGAGGGCATTTTATTTAAGTAGATTTTGAAACCCAACTCTAAATTTGAATTGGATTCATAATCAACCAAGTTTACACATTGAATCTCGACCCAAATTTGGATCAAAGATTAAAGAAAGATTTGGAATAAATTAAAATTTATAAATAAACCCCTGAAAATTCTTACTTTATAGATAACTCCGAGCTCTTATGCAAAAATGATTTTGAAATTTTAAATTTTTTACAAATATGTTCATTTTACAAAGGACCCCTGCAATTTATAAAAATAATATTTTGGTCTAATTTTTCAAAAAAATTGTAAATAAATTTCTCAAAATTTTTTATTTAAAAATGAATCCAAATGTTACTCAAAAAAGAATTTAAAAATTTTAGAATTTTTACAAATATATTTATTTTATAAAAAGGCTCTTGGAACTTATGGAATTACATTTTAGTCTAGAAAATTTTATAAATAAATCCCTAAAAATTTATTATCCAAAAACAATGCAAAATTTGAAATTTTCTCATTTGCAAAATAAATTTCAATCAAAGAAATTTACATGCTAATTACAATATTTAGAAATCCAATCTAACTACAATCATAATCATGAGCATTCTCAATCAAATATCCTCAATTTAATTTCAAATCTCCTTAATTTGGTTCCAAATCCTCTGGGAAACCTATAAGAAAAGATCAGAAATCTGCACAAAAGAGACAAAAAAAAGAGAGACATGAAGAGAAAGATTAGAGCAGGAAAGAAATTGAGAGAGGGTCAAGAAATCATCAAGCAAGTAATTTCTTACCCTGTTCTTCTTCTTCTTGATTTCTTTTGTTTTGCTTCCTAGTCCCCGAGCTTCTTTGACTACCTCATCTTGCTAGATTGCCTGAGCTTGCGCTCGACCCAGAGCCGTCTGCCATTGTCTCAACCCCGTGCTGCTTTCCTCCACTCAAGCCCCCTTGTGCCGATCCAACCACTAGCCACTGCCTCACCTCAAAATCACTGGAAGCATCCTCACCAGGAAAGAGGCTATGCCGGCCTCATTCTTGCTATGTCTATCCTAAACCAACCCACACCACCACTTGCCTTGTGGTCATCCCTCAATGAGCTACTCACCCCTGAATCCCATGGCACCCTAGACGGCTGGAAGCCCTTCTGTAGGCTGCTCATGTGGGAGATAGCTAGGCTTGCTCTATCTCTCTTTCACTTGGCCGACCTAGGTCATGACCCATATGCCTCAACTTTATGCTACACGGGTAGCTGCTGCCTTCATCTGCCATCAAAGAATGGCAAATCTGGCCAAATTTGATTGGACTTGAGCTCTAGTCCAAAGGGGAAGTGGCCAGGTGTTGGTCCACCATGGAGCTCTACTAGGATTTTGGTGAAGGAGGTGTAGGCCTAAGGAAGAAGGAAAGGGGTTAGATAGGGTTTTGAAGAAGAAGGCAAGGGTAGGATAGAGAATAGAAGAAGCAAAAAAAAAAAAAAGAAATACAAAAAGGGTTGTTGGCAAAAAAAAAAATGGAGCAGGTCTTGTCTCAACTTCAGTGCCACTACCATGGTCACAGTTATTAGTGTGTTAATGAACTTCATCATTGTTGTGACTACCCACAGTCACTCAAATACAACAGACTTTTAACACTACTGTGGTCACCTATGGTTCCTCAAAAATAACAAATATCCGTCACACTCAATCAGCCTTCAAGCTTGCACCTTAACCCACCTTTGGGCTCACACTTACCAACCTTCTGGCTCGCACTAAGCCAATTTCTGGGCTCTCATTCAAGTCAATTTTTATCCTCACATCTTAGCCAATCTTTAGGCTTATATTCAGTCAGCCTTCAATCTCCCACTCAACTAATTTTTGGGCTCACACTCAATGGCTTACATTCAAGCCAGTCTTTAGGCTGACACCTTAGTTAGCCTTCAAGCTCGCACTTAATCAGTATTTAGACTTACATCTCAGCCAACATTCAGGTTCACACCTTTGTTAGCCTTTAGGCTCACACCTACCTAGCCTTTGGGTTAGCATCCAAGACAACCTTCGGGCTTGTACCTTAGCCAGCTTTCAGGCTAGCATCTAGTTAGCCTTTAGACTTGCACTAAGCTAGCCTTTGGGCTCACACTCAGCCACCCTTTGAACTTGCATTCAAGCTAGCCTTCAGACTTGCACCTCAGCTAGCCTTCGGGCTTGCACTTAACTAACCTTCAAGCTCACACTTCACCAGCCATCGAACTCACATTCAGCTAGCCTTCTACCTCACACTAAGCTAGCCTTTGGGCTCGCACTCGACTAGCTTTTAGGTACACACCTTATCAGCCTTCGGGCTCTCATCCAAGCTATCCTTTAGGCTTGTACTTAGCCAGCCTTTGGGTTAGCATCTAAGTTAGCCTTCAGGCTTGTACTTTTGTCAGCTTTTGAGCTCGTACTTCAGTCAGTCTTTGGGCTTACATCTAAGCCAGCCTTCAGACTTGCATTTAGTTAGCCTTCAAGTTTGCACCCGGCTAGCCTTTGGACTTGCATTCAGCTGGCCTTCGGACTTGCATTTAGTTAGCTTTTGAGTTGCACCTCAACCAGTCTTTGGGTTCACATCTAGGCTAGTCTTTAGACTTGCACCCAGTCAACCCTTAGGCTTATACCTCTAAGCCAGCTTTCAAGCTCACAAACTCAACTAGCCCTCGTGTTTGCACATTTAAGGCTAGAACATGGGTTCACCTAAAATTATTATAAATAGCTAAAAATCTTCATAATTCAATTACATTGAAATTGAATTTAGCTAAAACAAATGAACAGAGGCTAAGTTGGCTCAAATGGATCTAAATTGATCAAACAAATGAATTAAAATCCAAATTGAGCTGGAGTCAAAGTCTAATTAGTTTCAAGTTGGGTCAACTCAAAATCAAGTTGAATCTAGATTGAACTAAGCTCAAATCAAACTCTAATTAGATTGAATCAAGTCCAAACTAAAAGAACAAAATCAAAGTCAAATAAGAAGTAAGCTAGGCTAAGACTAAATGAAAATCAAGTTGAACTAAGTTGACTTAAACTTGAACAGAAGTCCTTTAAAATGTAGTCACAGACTCGATAAAGGTCCAACACAAGGTCAAACTTGATTCAAGCTAAGTGAAATCAATAGAGCCAAATTATATTAGTTCAAATAGAACTAAACTTGATCAAACTAAGTCCCACTGGGTATGTAGAACCTTCGACAGTAATCCGAGACTATGAAACCAAAGATGCTATTACCATCCTGACTTAAACCAAAATTAGTTCGAATAGAACTAAATAAGGTCAAAACTAAGTCTCGTTGGGTGTGCTACAAAAGTCATTAGTCACACTGTAAAGCTAAGCCAACCCAAAAGCATTGACAATGCCTCAATTTAAACTGTACTAAGGTAAGCTCAAACTTACTTAGTCAGTTAGCCACAGTGTTTTGCTCAAATGAAGTCAACCAACAACATACTTAAAAGTCTTTGGTCATACTTTAAGCTAGTCAACTTCAGAAATAGTTGACAATGCACCCTCAAGCCAGCTAACCCCACAAGCAGTTGGCAATGCCCACTTCAAGCTAATCTCCCACAAGCAGTTGATGACTCACTCTTCAAGCTAGTCAACCCCACATGTAGTTGACAATGTGCCTTTAAGCTAGCCTACCCCACAAGTAGTTGGCAACGTGCCTTTCAAGCTAGTCAACCCTACAAGCAATTGATGATGTACCCTATATGGTAGTCAACACTACAAGTAGTTGACAATGTGCCTATTAAGCTAGTCAACCCCAAAAGTAGTTGATGACACACTCATTAAGCTAGTCAATCTCAAAAGCTATTGAAGATGCACCCTTCAAGTTAGCCAACCCTAGAAGTAGTTGTCGATGTGTCTTTCAAGCTAGTCAACCCCAAATAGTTGATGACATACCCTTCATGCGAAGTCAACCTCATAAGTAGTTGATAATGTGCTCTTTAAGCTAGTCAACCCCACAAATAGTTGATAATGTAGCCCTTCAAGTTAGCCAACCCTAGAAGTAGTGGTGATACATCTTTCAAACTAATTAACGCCAAAAGTAGTTGACAATGTGATTCTCAAAACTATACCCAACCTTATAAGCTGTTGGTAACACTAATAAACCAAAAAGAGTTATCGCCTACACCTTATTGGTTATGAAAATACTTTAAATAATGAAGTTATCACCTTGTCTTATTGCCAATGAAAATACCTCAAGTTCAACAGAGTTATCACCTATGCTTTATTGGATAATGAAAATACTTCAACCCAAATGGAGTTATTCCTAATGCCTTATTGGATAATAAAATGCTCCAATCCGAACAAAGTTATCATTGATGCCTTATTGGCTAATGTAAATACTTTAAATCACAAAGTTATTGTCGATGCTCAAAGCTATTGGAAACACTTTGAACTCTTTCTATTCCCTTCCATGTCTGATCGGACGATGCCATTAGCATCTGTTGAAGACCGAGTCAATCTGAATAAGACACCATGTGGTCCAGGGTAGGAGAGTGGCGTAGCAACACACATCAAAGTTTTTTCTCCACACTTTCTTTTTCTTTTTTCTTTTTATATTTTCTATACTTCTATGTTAAAACTCATTGTAAAGTGAGGGCATACCCTTACTTAAACAATGTATTCTTTCTTAAAATCAACAGAATGCTTTCTTCTTTCCTTTTTTATGTCTCTATTTTTATTAGCTAGGTTTCTTACTTTAGAGGATTCTTGATAATTATCAAAGTAATTAACAACCGAGGCTTATGCATGTTAGAAATCAAAGTTCTCATAATACCTGATAGTGCATTTTAAATCAAAATAAACTTTGATTTATGATTCGAGGTTTCTCTTGGGATCTCGGCTATCCCAAGCTATCAAAATTGATCCCACATCTGAAGTTGTCAATAATTCTAGAGCTATTTTTGCTATGTTGGAGCATTCAAATGGTCTAGTTCAAGCATCAAAAACTATTATTTTACTGTAATTTCAGTTTTCATGTTTGACATCTTTCCATACTAACCTTGGATAAATAATGAGCCAGTAAAGGCATTCCAAGGTAGGTTAATTGTTAGCCAAAGTTTTAAGTTATGAATTCAATTAACAAATCTTCGACTCAAATAAAATAGAAAAGGTAAACCTAGTGAGCCGTTTGTTGAGCCTTCTTTCAGCCAACTTCATTTTTTCAAGTTTTGTCCATTAATTTACCATCACATCTCATCTTTAATAATATCTCCATGTTAATCCACACTTGAGGCTTTTGAACGAGCTTAATCCTCATTTCATGCTTGGCTTGATTTCTAGCTATACAATGGTCAAGAGAGTGACCAAATACAAAATTTGTTTATCATCAAAACTATAAAGGGCAACATTCTCCATCACTTCTTTTGCTACCCTCTCATCTCCTCCATGGTGATGCTTTCTTTTTGCAAACAATGCCTAGCTCTAACTAAACCATGGTTGGATCCGATAGGCAATGGCTGGCAACCGATGGGACAATTAGCGGCAATGTGTAGCACAGGACCGAATAGGTAGTGGTGTCAACAGTAGGTGCTAGGCCAATGGTAGGAATCATGGTTTTAGGCGAGTTCGGGCGGGGGTGATGGATGGCAAGAGTCATATGTTGGGGTTGGGCCCAATTAGAGCTTAGACGAAACTTTAGGGGGGATCATCGTCATGAGGCAACATGGCTATGGTGAGGTGTGGAAGCCACAGTAGGGAAGCTATCTGAACTGCGTGATGGATGGTGCCTACAAGGGGCAGAGGTGCAAAAGCACAGAGCAAAATGCAAAAAACACAGAGAAAGAAATAAGATAAGTTTCAAAACTTACTGACTTACAATATTCTTCTCTATGTTTTTGATCTCTTTTTTGGCTTGATCCTATGATTTTCTCTCTTTGTGCCTCCATTGTTTCTGATTTGTAGGACTCTACAGGCTTTTATAGGCATCAAAGAGATAACAAGGTCATGTCAACCTCCATTTGAATTGCAGATTATGGATGGGATATTTTTTTTATTTGAATTAGATGTGGATGAGATTTGCTTCTTCTATTTTTGAATCAATCTAGTTGATTGGATCATTATACTATTTTGTGAAATAAGAAAATATAAGAGGTTATTTGCAAAAATTTTGTTTCTAAAGATTGACATATAATTTTCATGAAATCAAGGGTCATTCTGTAAAATTGATTATAAGGACCTATTTATAAAGTTTATTTACAAAATAATAAAATTTAAAATTATTTACAAATAAAAATATTTAAGTGATTTATTTGTAAATTTATGAAATATTAAGTTTGCAATTTCATATTCATTGAGGGTTTATTTTCAACGTGTCAAAAATTGTTCCGACACTTATTTATAAATATAAATTTTTGAAAGGTTTTTTTCAACCCCTAGACTTTGTGATACTAATTTATAATTTGAAGTCTTTCACGGACTTGTTTGCAAAAATTTTTAGCTCAACTACCTTTTTGTAAAAGTTTTATTTGACTAGTGATTATCCGTAAAACTTTATTTGATCTAAAGACCTATTCATAAAAATATTTTGATCCAAGAACTTATCTATAATTATCCTTTTCTAGTTAGGGACCTATTTATAATATTTTGTTGGTTCAGTGACCTACTTCTAATGATTTGTTTTTCTCTTCTTGGCCTAGATTTTAATTGATTTTGGCCCCAATTTTTGGTCTAATTTTGGGTTCGCTCAGTCCAACTTGGATTGAATTCAAGTTGAGCCCAAATTCTATAATGATTTAGATCCAAACTGAATTCAAATTTAAATAATAGCTTTTGAGAGATTTATTTGTAAAAATTGGGATATTAGGGGGTTTATTTGTGAATATGGAGTTCTTGAAGGTCTATTTGCAAACCCTAAAATTAATAAATATCAAATTATAATTATCGATTTTTTTGAGAGGTTTGTTTACAAATCTTAAATTTTGTAGGGATTAATTTGACTATGATTCAGGTCTAAGTGGGACCCACACTTGAACCATAATTTAGGGGTATATAAGTTATAATTATGATCACATTTTGATCAATTATGATTGTAGCAAAAAATCCCTCAAACAAAATTTTCCCTTCGCATCCTCTTCTCGTGTTCTAATGAGAGGAGGGGGTACAAACAATCTTCGAGTACTTACTCCTACATCAACATCCAGGAGTTGACTCCATGGGTTTGAATCATCATGCGAAAGTGGACTTTATTCACCATGTGAAAGTGAACTTAATTTATTATTTGGGAGTAGACTTAGTTTGTCACGTAAAACGAGCTTGATTTGTCAAGTGAAAGTAGACTTATGTTATCACATAGAAGTAAACTTGGTTTAACATGTGAATGTAGGTTTGATCACCACATAAAATAGATTTTAATTTGCTATGTAAATGCAGGTTTGATTACCATACAAAATGAACTTTGTTCACTACATGAAGATGAACTTGATTCACCATATAAATTCAGACTTAATTGCCATGCGAAATGAACTTAATTTACTACTTGAAAGTGGACTTAATTGCCATAAAGATGTGGGTTTGATCACTATACAAAATAGACTTAGTTTATTATTTAAAAGTGGGCTCATTTTTTCATATGAGAGTAATTTAATTTTCCACATAAAAGCAAGTTTGATCATCATGCAAAAGTGGAGTGAATTTGTCACGTGAAGGTGGGCTTGAATTGCCATATAAATATGAGTTTGATCACTTCACAAAATAAACTTAGTTTACTATGTGAAAGTGGACTTGATTGTTATATAAATGTGGGCTTGATCGCTATACAGAATGGACTTAGTTTGGCATATAAATGCAAGCTTAATTGTCATGTAAAATAGACTTAGTAAGTTTCAAAGTTGCTACTTTGATTTTGTTATGTTAGAGATAACATGTCTGACTTACAATCCTCAGATAAAGAATTTAATTTTTATCATGCTAGAGGTAATCCATTTGATTTTACCACTTTGAAGGTGATAAGCTTGATTCCACTGAATTGGAGATGATGTACCCTTTTTTTCCATTTTAGAATAGCATATTTGGTTTTACTACTGTATAAATGGTCTGTTTGATATCTTTGTCAAGAATTTCATGACTTTGACTTGATCTATTGATTATAGAAGCAATAGAAAATATCATATATGTTAGTTTTCTTTGAATACCATAATGATAGATGTCTCTTAAATATTAGGGGAGAAAATTTTTTATGTTCCTAATATTTTGAGGTGAGAGAAAAATCCATGATGACCTTATTGTATATTCTTATGTCTCAGCCATATGCCCCTTGGTGAGCATTTAACAAGTGAATCTTGACTTTCTTGTCCATAACCTTTTGATAGTAGAAAATGAAAACCTCAGTTGGTGTCAGCTTGATGGATCGGGCATCTACTCCAAATACTTCAACATCATGCTTTTTATTAAGAATTTGAATGAGAAATGATTTGAATTTACTTTTTCCTTCTTCTTGCATGAGAGAATGGATTTGATATTTGATTAAGCATTCACTATTGATGCTCAGATAGTATGCCTCTGTCTTCGTCATGTGTTTTTTGAAGAGAGTTGTTTCATATACTCAAATATTTTAGGTGTGAGCACTTCTCATTTTCATTCTTGCATAAAATAGCAAAGGAATATGGTGCTTATTATTTTGAGGGAAACACCCTATTTTAAAGGAGTCTAACTTTTCTTTTTTGTGGATTAGAGCCCTGCATCCATAATGAAAAGACTATTACTTGACAATAGTTGGGAGAAGGGATCCCGAATAGTGTTAGAGTTGCCCCAAAATTGGAGACCAAAGGGAAAGATCTGCCTCCAATTTTGATCACTTTAGGTAGTGATTAATGTCTTGACTAGTCAGTCCAAATGATTTGACTTTGATTGCTTAGTGAGTTATATGGAGAGAAAATCTAAAGCTGCTTTACCTTGTCCTCCATACCACATTTTGGTAGAACAAAGGATAAAGGCATAAATCTATCATTTTCATAAGACTTGACTTCTATAGTGCCATTGATATGCTGGAGTAGGACATCCTATAGAAATCGACTAGATTAGTGAGCAGATGCTTAGATCGATACTAGTTAAATTGTAGTAATTCAAGCTAATAGTTCATCTTCTTGAATGCTAGATTGGTGCATGAGATTTGAGAGAAGCAACCTTATGAAATGATACTCTCTCTTTTTTTCTTGAGTGTGATACTCGAAGAAGCAAATAATGCAGAACATATATATTTGTACTTTTTTTTGGAAAGAAAATTTTTCAAGAGATTTATTATTTCAAAAATACTTTGGTAGATAGGTGATGTATCCTTTCATCTTCAATTAAGATCTCCAACTTGATTTGGCCCATTGAAGTTTAAGGATGATTTCGGTCTAAGAAAGTGATAGATCACTAATCAATCTCCCCTTATACCTTTTTCCTAGTGCAATGTTTTCTTCAAAAACTTTGTTTTTGGTAACTTTGCTACTTTCATTATATCCATATTTATTAGTTGCTTCTTTACCTTTGGCTTTGAGCTCAGATGCCTCTTATCCTCAACTTTCAAGGTTTATATACTCGCAAATGCCAATTGGTACATACTCTTTGGGTGATCTTTTTTAATCGATAATATACCAAAATGAAGTTGAGTCAGTCCTCTTAATTCTAGCAGCGATCCAATTTTCTTCCTCTTTTATTTATTTTATTTTATTTCATTTTTCTTCTTATTGTATTAGTAATTTCATTCCTCTTTTGAGGATCTAAGGTTTGCGGACTCGCATATGCCAACCAGTTCTTACTCTCTAAGTCCATCATTCTTGGTTTGGCTTTTCATATGGGATTTATCCATTTGGGACTTTCTTTTGTTTTTTATTTTTATTTTTTTAGGATGGTGATCTATTACCTCTAGGAGAAGATTCTTAAGTGGTTTTTTTTATCTTAACACTTTTATCTTTAAAGTAACTTCTCTAATAGGATTTTAGTTACTTGCAGATTGGTCATTGTATTTTTACGCTTGCATTCTAAAGTTAACAATGGGTGTTAGTAGATTGGGAGGAGGGGGAGGGGGGGAGGTGTAGGGATTCCAACTCCACCATATTCCATTATTAACCACCCTTGTCTTCAAACATTAGTCTTTCATTTTTAGAGACCTTATATCTAAGATGGAAGGT
Organism: Trichopus zeylanicus subsp. travancoricus; assembly: GCA_005019695.1. NCBI lineage: Eukaryota > Viridiplantae > Streptophyta > Magnoliopsida > Dioscoreales > Dioscoreaceae > Trichopus > Trichopus zeylanicus. The sequence continues at coordinate 28,710 of RXID01014953.1, forward strand.
GATTCACCTGAATACTAAGGAAAATTTTTTTTATTTATGTTTCTTAGTGAATTTTTTTATTTTATATTTTGCCTCGAGAAATATGAAATGTATACTTGACTAATCAATTTTAATATGACTAGACATTCCATCATAGGCTAGATATTTTTTGCATTTTGTACTTTTGAATTTCATGCAATCATTTGACTTTTCTATGTTATAGACTTGATGCCAGTATCCTTCTTCTCAAATTTAGTTACTTGTTATTAATTACTCTAGTGTAAGAAGATGACATTGCTTCTTTCCCAACTAAAGAAGGTTAAACATATAGTCTTATTTTGTTCTCCTTTAACCCTTGTAATATTGGAGGTGAAGATTATAGAATCTATCTTTAGGTTCGATTGACATCCCGAAGTAGATCGAATACCCCACTAGTCTTTCCTTTGGTAAGTTATAGATGATCAAAAATTGACTTTTACCTATTGCTTAGCTTTTAACAGATTGATGCCTTAGTTTATGCCAATAGTCTCTCTATTTTGTAATTAAGGTTTGACACAATGAAATTTAGCCTTTACTCCCTAGACAAACTTGGTCTTTGCCTTTTGGATGGACTTGGTGTTTACCCCTAGGCACGAGATCTCTATCCCCTAAATGAGAGGTAAGGAATAGATCCATACTAAGTTGGTATAGCAGTAACTAGATCAATGGTCGTTGTAGTAATATCAACAATGCTAGGACTATGATGCTGTTGGTGGAAGTAGAAGCACCATATATGAATTAGTTGAAGTTAAACATGGCCTGATGGCTAGTACGGACTCCAGTTTCTCCTATGAGGATTGTCATTTTTTCATCGAGATTTGGCATAATGGAGTTTGGCCTTAACCTCTTTGAATGGGTTTGACCCTTACTCCCTAAGTGGACTTAGTTTTTGCCCCCTGAATGGGAGGCCCTTGCCCCCTGAATGGGGATGAGGAGTTGATCCATGTTCATATGGACTCCGATTGCCCTCACAGTGATTGTTGGTCAACAAGATACACCAAAAATCTCTCATCAAGAATGATAGAGTACGTTGGGGTGGAAGGATCATTTAATGATATCATCTTCCCTTTCTTGTAATAAAAGATTAATCATTAGCTTTCAACTTTCTTTTTCTTGATATGTCTCTATATTGATGAGGTTTTCATACTTGAAGGAGAAGTTATATCCCACTAGATGTGGCAGAATTTGTAGAGTTGAAATGCACCATTCAGAATAGAGAAAGACCCCAAGAAGCAATTTCAAAATAACAAATCAAAATATGGTAGTTTAAATGTGCAATTAGGTATTCTAGGAACAAGACTTCCAACAAGCACAAGTCCCCATTATTAATTACCTTGACAATTGTTAGGAACCTCTTAAAGCAAAAAATCAAACTAATAAAATAGAGACACAAAAAAGAAAGCATGATTTAATTGTTTTGAAAAAAGTGTTACATGGCTTAAGTAAAGACATACCCTAACTTTATAATTTAATGAATTTAAATTCATAATCATAAAAGGACTATGAAAAGGCTTGTCTCTCACCATTTGCCTTGCTCCCGTGTATCTGACTGAGTGGAGTTTGACTCGAACGGATGCTTAATTTTAATCCTTGGTGAATGTTGATAACTTTACTTGATTTGAGGGTGTGACTGACTATCGTGGCTTATGTCTATTAACCTCATTAAGATATGAAGTATTACTAATGACTTTTGCTCATTGTTAGTTGACTTCTTTTGATCTTTAATTTGAAAGAATGATTAAGAGCTTTATCTTGTACTAATCATTATTGAATTGATAATTGATGACTTCTCTTGACTTATTATCGATTAGATTTGAAGTATCACTGATAACTTTAAGCTTATGTCAATTGAGCTTGAAGTGTAACCAATGATTTTAAGCATATTGTCGATTGCCTTCTTTTGAATATGACATTTGGTTGACTGACTAAGTGAGTTCAAGCATACCTTAGTTTGGTTTGAAATGGTTAGCAGCCTTGGCTTATATCTACTATTTCTGATTTAATTATCGACAGTTTCATTAGCATATTATCGATTGGGTTTAAAGCATCACTAATAACTTTTGAGTATGTGTTGGCTTAGCTTGAAAGGTACATCATCAATTGTTCTTTAGGTTGATTAGCTTGAAAGGTACATCATCAATAGCTTCTAGGATTGACTAGCTTGAAGAGTATGCCATCAACATATTCTAGGATTGACTAGTTTGAATGGTACATCATTAATGGACTTGAGGGTTGTTTAGTTTGAAGGGTGCATCATCAATGGCTTCCAGGTTTACTAGCTTCGAAGTGTTGCCAATGGCTTCATGTGTATTTTTTGTTGGCTTCAATTGAACAACACGTTTTACTAACTGACTAAGTTAGTTCAAGCCTATCTTTTAATTCGGTTTGATTTGAAAGAATAATTTGCGGCCTTGGCTTATACTAATTATTTTTTATTTAATAATTAATAACCTTTTTTAATCATGTTTTTCTATTAAATTTAAGGTATCATAGATGGCTTTGAGCTTGTTGTCGACTAACCCCGACTTGATTTTGGCTTAGTCTGATTTAATTCGATTTGAAGTTTAGACTTGAATTTGGTTTAAGACTAATTTGATTTAATTCAATATTCAAAACTTGACTTAGACTTAAGTCTGATTTGATTCAATTTGATATTCAAAACTTAATTTGGATCAAGTTTGATTCGAGTTAGTTCGATGTTTAAAACTTGATTTTAATTAAGTATGATTTGATTCAATTCAATATTTGTAACTTGGTTTCAATTTGAATATGATATGATTTAGTTTAATATTTAGAACTTGATTTTGATTCAAGTTTAATTTGATTTAATTCAATATTTAGAATCTAATTTAGACTCAAGTCTGATTTGATTTAATTTAATGTTCAAAACTTGACTTGATTTGGATCTTATTTGATTTGGCTCAATGTTCAACTTTGATTTGACTCTGGTTTAGATCAATTCGATGTTCAAAATTTAATTTTAATTTGAGTTTGATTTGATTTAGTTCAATGCTAAGAACTTGATTTGGGTTTGGACTCAATCTTGTGTTGGATCCTTATCGATTTCTTAATAGATCCTTAATGGATCTTGAATTCAAATCTTTAATAGGTTCTTAATCGACCCTTAATGGATCTTGGATCCGATTCTAATTGGGCTTATAATGGATGATCCTTAATGGGTCTTAGATTCAACCATTATTGGATTCTTAATCAATCCTTAATGAGTCCTAGATCCAACCCTGATTAAGTTCTTAATAGATCTAGGCTCAACCGATTAATGGATTTGGGTTCATGTTCAACTTGGTTTGATTCAATATAGTTTTGGTTTAAGTTTAACCTAGTTTTAGTTCAGGTTCGACCTGGTTTAAGTTCAGGTTCAACATGATTTTAGTTCAAGTGTGACTCAATTTGGGTTTGAATTTTAGTTCGATTTGCCCCAACTAGAGTTCGGTTCAAACTTAGTTTGACACAATTAGGGTTTAGATTTGAGTTCAAGTTTACCTAATTAGGGTTTAATTATTGGTTGGTTTAACCCAATTAGAGTTTGATTAAAACTTAGTTGGATCTAATTTAGGTTCAGTTTGAACTTAATTTGATTTCAGATTGACTCTATTTGGACCCAATTAGGGCTGGGTCTAAACTGGTTTGGTTCAATTTAACTCAATTTGGATTTGGGTCTTGTTCAATTTATATTTTAATCCACCTAAACTGTATCAAAAAATGTCTTTATGTTCAAAACTTATTTTCCCCCTCAAAGGTTGCCATATGGGCCAACATCTTCTTCTTTTTCTTATTTCTCTCGTCATCCAGTATAGCCGAGCTGCTACCCTCAGCCCCCAAGGGCCTTGGTTTTTTCTTCTTTTCCTTCTCCACCGAGACTATCTACTCAGAAGGTCCCTCAGTTCCCTCCTCTCTCTATTTTAGCTTTTAGGGTGGTTGAGGAGGAGCAGCTCAAGGCACAAGCCTACTGAAGAAGAGCCCTATAAGGAACATTGAGGAAATAGTCAAGAACAAATATTGTAAAAGCCAATGTAATTAATTTAAAGTTTGGGTTATACCAGACTCTCAGGCCACTAAGAGGCTAAGGTCAAGATGTCTCTTCTAATTCGACCACCTTAGAGTGAACCTTAGTTTTCACATCTCAGAGGCCTAGGTACTTAGGAGTTGCTAAACTTTGAAAGATACATTGGGGGGTCTCCTATGAGTGGAAGGTGTCTCTCAGTTGCTTCAAAAACTAGAATCCTCCCTTGAGAAGACCCTCATCAGGCGGTCTTTCTAGAAGTGTATGGAAGATGAGTTGGCATAGAATAGTCTTCAACCCTTCTCAACACTAGATACCATCTTCCATTTGAACCCAAATTGTGTCCAGCTCAAAAGGGATCTAGAAATATTTTTGATGGTTGGACTAGAGCTTTGTGCTATTGCTAACACCCAAAATGCAATGATGAATCTCACTGCATTTAGTACTAGTTACTCTGGAGCAAGGTCAAGATCAGCTAGGACCTCGATAACAAACTCACTAATAGGATATCTATGTCTGCCTTCAAAGATCTCCCAATATGTCATGAAGACATAACCAAACTTGTCCTTTAAGGTTAGAGGTATCTTGCTCTAAATCCCATAGATTGACCTCAACTCTAGTCGGGAAGTCGAAGATGTAGATCAAATGTTCTATTTTCTTCTCCCTAAAGGTCTGTTCGAATAGCCAAACTCAGACAGAAGGGGAGCTAGCACTTCCTATTAAAGTTGATAGGAAAAAGATGAGTTACTACATGACCAAACTACCAATCAAGGTGGATCATTAGGGTTTGATGCATGTCGATGATTCAGTAAAACTCATCTACAGAATGAAAAATAGTTTGAAATCCTAAGTTATACCTATTTACAAGTCTAGTGGTTTGAGATGGCATAATGACCGAGTCTAAGTAGGGTCGGTTCATACTTTGAGTGGATTTAATTAATCATGGTTCATAAACCATGGTATATAATAACTACAAAGTGCCCTAGGTTCGGTTTTATTGTTTCTCATTTAAAAACAGACCAAAATTGAGAGAAAATAGGAGATAGGGTACTCACCTGAGGTATGAGTTTGGGTGGCTCAAGGGTTAGTTAAGGTTGAGCTGGCGGTTGGCCTTTGCTCATCTTTAGCACTTCTTTGGGCTGGAGTAGACATCCTTTGTAGCACAGGCATGTCATAGGAGCCAAGTATTGCCACCAAGACTCTCCCTATTGGGGGTGGAACTGGTGCAGTGATGGCTAAAGGGGCAGGGGTGTCATTGTTGGAGTCTTTATGTTCGCTCGCCATTGAAAATGATGGTGGAAATTGAAGAAGAAAGTGAAGTTAAGGTTTAAGATCAAAGAATGCAAGGGCCAAAAAAGGAATCGCTGCTCTCAAACCCTACTTTATAGCCTTATTGAACCACTTGATGGTTACCATGTGGTGAGATCTAAGCTGCTCAGATGCTTGTGCCTTTTCAAAAATTTGTCCATTGCTGTCGAATGGCTAGTTTCCAACATGGGTAACTAGAATTCTGCTTTGAGAATAGGAGAGCAAATGATGAGAAAATGACATGTTGCATTGAATGAAGATGGTTGCTCGCCTCCTGACAAATCATCAAGCCTTTAGAGGAGAACCATCTCTTATAAGTAACCCCGAGCACCACGTCGTGGGAACTTAGTATTCATGCTTAGGGGACATTGATGATACACTGAGGTAAATTGGCTAAGATAAAGGGTCATGAGAGCCAAACTCTAGACTGAGTCATGAAGTTATGCTCCCGAGGTAAAGACTCACCTTGACATTGAGCTGTGAGAGGCTCAATGTCCTCAGCTGATGGCATACCTTGTATGGTTTGGTGGATCTATAAGTTATATTGAGCTACTACTAAACTTTGATACTCGAATGTGTGCATAATAAGGACTGGATAATTATAGCATCTAATCCATATTTATATCTACATAATCAATCATCAAAGATTTGAGATTCATAGCTATCTATTATGAGAGATCTAACAAGATTGCAATGGTGAAATCACGAGATTCTAATATAATGAATCATTTCACACCCTATAAATAGTGCAATAGCTAAATAAGTAAGAACTAATACCAATTTTTGTTCTCCACTATATTATGACTAATCTCTATTGACTTGAGTCTGACCAATCTCTATTGACTTGAGTCTCGGAGTGGCTATCGCCGAAGATTTCTTGGCAGTCCCCTTTATGGTTTTCTTTCTCTTGTAGATTAGTGGAAAGTAGCCTAGCAGATCAAAATCTCAAGGAGTCTCTTGAACTTGAAGCAATTAACCTACCATCAGATTTTAATATTGAGAAAGTTCAAGTGAGCCTCCATATCTTACCTCCCTCCCTTATTTGGGTGTTTGGGACCCTTGAGTTGCACTAGAGGTGATTGCCACAACAATTGTTGCACATGAATATCTATTCAACATAATTGAGAATTTTTTCCAATAGATTGTTAACATATTATAATTATCGATATGTTGAAGTTTCTAAGAATACAATTATAAATGATTGGTTCAAATTATATAATTTTAAGAAAGAAAAGTTGAGAAAAATTTTGAAGAATATGGATGGCATCTCTCTTACTTTTGGTTGTTGGACTTCGAATCACTCTATTGGTTACATATCTTTGATTACTTATTATATTGATGTTGAATACAAATTGCAAAAGAGAGTAATCAATTTTTATGATTTAGACCCAACACATATTAGTTTTATTATAGCTCATGCTATTTTGGAGTGTATTCTTAATTGAGGGATACAAGATAAATTGGCCATCGTTATACTAGGTAATGCATCAAAAAAGAATATTATTGCCAAAAGTTTACAATATAATTTTGAATCTAGAGGCAAACTTTGTTTCAAGCGAAAGATTTTTCATATTCATTGCCATGCACACAATTGAATATAATGGTAAAAGGTAGTCTTAATGAATTCATGATATAATTCAAAAGATTCATTTTAGTATTTTGTATTTGAAAAAGTCACCCTCTCGCTTACATAAATTTATTGAAATTGCAAGACTATTGAATATTGATACTAAAAGGGATTTATGTGTTGATATGGTAACTAGATGGAATTCTACATATCATATGCTAATAACTGCTCATATCTATAGAAATGATTTTTATCAATATGCAAGTAAATGCTAATTATATATTATTACCATTTGAAGAAGAATGGGATCAAATTCAAAAGATCACTGAATCTCGTAAGGTATTTGATCATGTTATCGAAGGTTGCTCTAGAAATGTTTGTCCTAGTACTAGCCTTCACACCATCTTGTGTGACCCAGAACCAAATATTTTAGATTGTTTTCATACTTTTAACTTAGACGTGATTTCTCATATTTCAATCGGCTTATTTTCAAAAAAAATATTTATCATAGAGATTTATTCAGATTTTCCACCATAAGATTGTTTTAAATTCAATTTTTGAAAGTTTTTGAAGGTTTTAATTACAAAATTATATTGATTAGACTTACACATGAAAATTCAAATTTCATGGGCCTTTTTGAAAATTATAAGCAGGGTTTTGGAATATGATTTTCACAGCTTATGCAAAAATTTAGGAAGAGGTTTGGACATTTTTACAAAATAAAATTTATTTTTACAAAAAATTCTTGACCCATATAGGCCGGGCACTAAAATATTAAGGCTTGGTATGGACTCAAAGGGGGTATATGCCAAAAATTAATGCTTGCACCCATTTAGGCACCGAATTGTGGGTCCCCACATGGCTCCCTATATAGGGCCTAGCCTAAAAAATGAACTTCCAAATTTATATATTGTTTGGATTAATTTTGACTAAAGTTAAATTTAATTAAAATTTATTCAAAATTGATATTTAAATATCACTGAATTATAATTTAAATATAGGTCTCAATTAGACTTAAATCATAGTTAGATCTGAGCAAAAATTGAGTTCAATTTAAATTCAAATTATTGGAAGATTTGGGCTTAACTAAAATTCAACTCAAGTTGGTTGAATGGGCAAGGTATTTAATTAAAATTGAACTCAAAATTTATTAAAAATCTAGGCTAAAAAATATATAATTTTTATAAATAAGTATATAGAGCGAATAAATTTGTACAAAAAGATTGCTGGTCAGATTTCTTTTATAAATGAGTTCCTGGGATGAAAATTTTTACTAAAAAAATCCATAAAATTTTTCAAATTATAAGTTAGTTCCTACAAAATATAAGATTTACGAATTAATCCCTCAAAAATAATTAATTATAATTTGATATTTATATAATCTAAGATTTGTAAATAAATATCTCAAAATTTTATATTTGCAAATAAACACTGAAATTTCTACTTTTCATAAATAAGTTCTTCAAAAATTTTTATTTATAAATAAGACCAAATTTTATTAGTTTATAAATAAAATCTTACAATAAGGGTATTGAAAGTTTCAAAAAATTTACAAATAAATTTTTTTTTATAAAAAGACCGCTAAATTATTTAAAATTACACATAAGCCTGTAGAAAATTTTTTTTACAAATAACCCCTTGTATTTTCTAATTTTGTAAAACACTACAATTTTGAAATCCCTACAACTGCATCCAAAATATCTCATCCACATCTAAAACATACAAATCTCAACATCCTATGATTCAAAGTTTGAATCGAGAGCATCCTAATCTTATCTTTTTGTGATTCAAAATTTGAATCACAATTGATTCAATTTCATCATCAATATAAAACCCTGCAAAAGAAAAAGAGAAAAGGGAAGGAGGGGGAGATCAAAGACTGCTAGGAACCATTAAAAAAAAAAAAGCTTGCTTCCTTGTGCATTGCAAGGCCCCATTGTTCATCGATTGTTCTGTCCTTCCACCTGCACTTGCACCAAGACTAGTCGAGTTCGAGGCAGTCACGAATCTGTTGCATCTTGGTTGTGATGTGGCCAACTTCAAGCGAGCACCCTCATGCCTTTCGTAGCCTCCTGGGCTTGCCTCCATTGGTCCCCATTGGATGTTGATTGACCTCTCTCGACCTTCCGATGCCCCTACGGGTCGCTCTTCACTGCTGCCTTCGCCGTGATCCCCTCGTTGACCCGCGATGAGTTGCACCACTGCCTTGATGCCTAGCTCCTCCGCGGCCACAACTTTGCCTCTACCCAGCAGTCTAGCCAACGCTACACCCTCACTGCTACACTGCCCGTTGGCCACCCACCCGTACTCGGCCACCTACGGCCTAGCGCCGCATCCTGCGTCCCACCCACATGCACCCATCCGCTCATCACTGGTCCCCTAAACCTGTCGGGCTTCCAAGCTAAGCTCCATTGACCGCAGGGAACCGCCTCGCACCTCCGATCGCACCCGTTCCTTGCCGACTAGCCGCCGATGGAGAAGGCCCCACGAAGCTTTTTGCACTGTTGCTGTGCATCATTGAGCCACCAACACTACCGCTGGACCTCCCCAAGCTGCCAGCGTCACTGTTGGATATCCCCAAACTGCCATGCTACCCTAGTCCTCCTTCGCATTCGCTTGCCATCGACTGACGATAGATCCGACCAGTTCCGGCCATGAACTCGAAAAGGAAGATGAAGAGAAGCCCCCAATCGGCCAGTGATGTTGTAAAGGATGAGAGAGATGAAGGGAGAAAGAATGGTAGGGAAGACAAGGGAAATTAGGAAAGTAAAAAAAAAAATTGAAAATAAGTTGTTTGTTGCCGCCAGCAAGGAAAAGAATGATAAAGGTCAAAAACAAATGTTGTGGCAAAAAAGAAAAACGGAAGAGGTTACCGTAAAAAAGAAGAAAATTTGTTATGATTGTAATTCATTATTATAGTCCATAGACTTAGAATCAATTCGTGGGCTTTTTTAAAAGTCAAAATCAACTAAAAATCGAACTTGTCCAAAAGTCAAATTAACAAAAGGCTAAATTACGAGCTTATTTAAAAATCAAATAAACTCAAGAGTAGTTTGCAGACTGGTTTGAAAGTTAAATTGACTAAAAGTCTAGATTAAAGATTTATCTAAAAGTCATATCAACTAAAAATTGACTTGTAGGTTCGCCTGAAAGTTAATTTGATTTAAAATTAGTCTATACGATAACCTAAAGCCATTATGAGCAATGGATAGCCCGAAGACTCTCTAATAAATTAATCAAATTGCTTAATATAAATTGATTAAAATGATTGACTTAGTCAAAGTAAAAGTAAGTAGATTTGATAGAATTAAGTAAACTGATTAAACTAAGCCAATTTTCCTCGAATAGACCATCAAATGGACCTAAATTGATTAAATATATAGACTAAAACTCAAATTGAAGTACATCTAAATCCAAATTGAGTTAATCCAAGTCAAATTAATTCAAACTCAAGTCCCAATTAGGATCGAAATGGGTCTAACTTAAGTCAAAAACAAACCAAACCCAAGCTCCAATCGGGTTCAAGTTTGCTCAACCTAAGTCAAATTGAATCAGACCCAAATCCAATCCGGCCCTAATCGAGGCAATCCAAATCAAATCGATTTAGGTTCAACCCTAATTAAGTTCAAATCAAGCCAACCTGAAATCAAACTAAGTTTGAACCAAACCTAATTGGGCTAAATCAAGTTTTACCCAACCCTAATTAATTTGAAATAATTTTGAACAGAATCCTAGTTTGGTCAAATTATGTTTGAATAAAATCCTAATCAAATCAAAATAGATTTGAACCAAACTCTAATTAGTTCAAACAAAGTTTGCACTAAACTACAATTAGGTTAGACCAAGTTTGAAATAAATCCTAATTAGGTTAAACTAAGTTCAAGCTTAATCCTAATCAAGCCAAACAAAACTTAAATTCAAACCCAACTCAAGTCAAATCTAAATCAAAACTAGGTCAAAACAGAACCAAAACCAAGTTTAAACAGAACAAGAATCAAGCCAAGTTTCAATCAAAATTAGGTCAAACTTGAACCAAAACTAGGTAAAACCTGAACTAGAGCCGAGTCAAATATGAACTAAAACCAGGTTGAATTTAAACTAAAACCAACTTGGACTTGAACCCAAACTCAATAAATGTCCAATATGGCTCAAATTTAGATCCAATAAGGAGTAGAACTAAAACCCAATTTTGGGTCAATTTTAGTAGCTTGAGATAGCAGAGACCTTAGAAAATTACCTCAATGTGCAAATTATTGTGTATTAATTTAAGTATGTAATTAGATATTGTAAGAACATTGACTTCTAACAGGTGTAAGTCTCTATTGTTACTTATCCTAATACTTTTTGAAATCTTCTAAAATAAAAAATATAATTAATAAAATAGAGGCACAAAGATAAAAAAGATAGCATAATTTGATTAATTTTGAGAAAGAGATACATGGTTTAACAAAGGCATACCATCACTTTACAAAGAATTTAAATTTGTAATCATGGAAGATGTGAAAGTAAAGAGAAAGTGGGAGAGAAGCTTGATGCTCGTCGCTGGCCTGCTTCTATAAATTGGACCATGTGGAGCCTGGCCCGAATGGGTCTTGACTTGATATTTAGAAGATATTAATGATTTGATTTGGTGGCATTGTCTGGTGGGACATTAGTGTAAATGGAAGAGAGTTGAACTATTTTCAATGGCTATGAGCATTGGTAATAACTTGTTGATTTAAAATATTTCTGTTAGCTAAGAAGACATTGGTAATAACCCCTATAGGTGGAGTGTATCCATTAGCTAGAAAGACATTGGTAATTACCTATGGTTTTGAAGTATTTTTATTAGTAAATAAGACATTGGAGATAACTTTCTTGGGTTGGAGTATTTTTATTGGCCAATAAGATATTTGGCAATAACTCTATGAATTTGAAGTATTTCCATTAGCCAATAAAGTATTGGCAATAACTCCATGAATTTGAAGTGATTCCGTTGGCTGATAAAATGTTAGAGATAACTTCATATATAGTTGGAGTGCTTTTATAGCCAATAAAGCATTGACGATAACTTCATCTGAGGTTAGAGTATCTCTATTAGCTAATAAGGTATTCGTAATAACTCTATGGTTTTGAACTGTTTTCATAGCCAATGAGGTGTAAATAATAACTTTATTAATTTAAAGTATTTTTATAGCCATTGAGGCATAGGTAATAACCTCATTGATTTTGAAGTATTTTCATAGCTAATGAAGTATAGGTGATAACTTTATTGATTTGAATTGCTTCTATAGCCAATAAGAAGCAAGTGATAGCTTCATTAATTTGAAGTATTTTCATAACCAATCTGGTGTAGATGATAACTTCATTGATTTTAAAGTGGTTTCATAACCAATAAGGTATAGGTGATAATTTATTGATTTTAAAGTATTTCCATAGTCAATGAATCATACGTAATAACTTCGTTATTTTGAAGAATTTTCATAACCAATGAGGAGTAAGTGATAACTTTGTTGATTTGAAGTATTTGCATAGCCAATGAGATGTAGGAGATAACTTCGCTAATTTTGAACTATTTTCATAATCAATGAGGCATAGGCGATAAATTCACTTGTTTGAAGTATTTTCCTAGCCAATAAGGAATAAATAATAACTTAATTTATTTAAAGTGTTTCCATACCTAATAAGGTGTAGGTAATAACTTCATTTGTTTGAGATTTTTTCATAGCCAATGAGGCGTAAAAAATAACTTTATTTATTGAAAATATTTCCATAGCCAATGAAACATAGGTAATAACTTCATTAATTTGAAGTATTTTTATAGTCAATGAGGTGTAGACAATAATCTTATTAATTTTTGAATTATTTTCATAGCCAATGAGACATAAATGATAACTTCATTTGCTCGGAGTATTTTCATAACTAATGAGGCATAGCGATAAATTTATTTGTTTGAAGTGTTTCTTTAGCCAATGAGACATAGACAATAATTTAACTTATTTGAGGTATTTTTATAGCCAATGAGGCCTAGGTGATAGTTTAATTGATTTTAAAGTATTTTTATAACTAATAAAATATAGACAATAGCTTCATTAATTTTGAAGTATTTCCATAGCTAATGAGGCATAGACAATAATCTCACTTGATTTTAAAGTATTTTCATAGCCAATGTGACATAGACAATAACTTCTTTGATTTTGTAGTATTTTTATAGTCAATGAGGTATAGGCAATAACTATTTTGATTTTGAAATATTTTCATATCTAATGAGGTGATAACTTCATTAATTTTAAAATATTTTCATGACCAATAAAGTATAGGCAATAACTTCATTAATTTTGAAGTACTTTTATAACAAATGAGATGTAGGTAATAACTTTATTAATTTCAAAGTATTTTCATAGCTAATGAGACATAGGTAATAACTTTGTTGATTTCAAAGGGTTTCCATAGCAAATAAGGCATCAACAATAACTTCTTTAATTTTGAATTTTTTTCGTAGTCAATAAGCCGTAGGTGATAACTCCTTTAGTTTTGAAGTATCTTTATAGCCAATGAGGCATAAACAATAATTTAATTAAATTTGACTTTGTTAGAACAAGACGTCTTGGCTAACTAATTAATTGAGCTCGTACCTGCCTTACTTTAATTTGATTGAAGGAATGATTAGCAGCCCTTACTTGTGCTAATCATTTTTTATTTGATATTCAATGACCTTTTTTGGCTTTTTCTCAATTAGAATTTTCAGTATTGTTGATGACTTTGAGCTTATTGTCAACTAACCCAATTGATTTAAAATTGACTCTTTATTTTGGTCCAAGTCTAATTTAATTCAATTCAATGTTAAAAATATGACTTTGATTCAAGTCTGATTTGATTTAATTTGATGTTCAAAACTTGATTTGGATTAAGTTTGATTGGATTCAATTCAATGTTTACAACTCGACTTTGACTTGAGTATGATTTATTTCAATTTGACATTCAAACTTGTTTTGGATTAGGTTTTATTTGATTCAATTCAATGTTTAAAAGTCAACTTCAATTTGGGTCTAATTTGATTCAATTTGATATTCGAAACTTAATTTGGATTCAATTTGATTTGATTCAATTTGATATTTTAGAACTTGACTTCAATTTGAGTTTTGATTTGATTCAATTCAATATCTAAAACTTGATTTTGGTCAAGTTGTGATTTGATTCAGTTTAACATCTAGAACTTGACTTTGATTTGAGCCTAATTTGATTCAAATCGATGTTCAAAACTTGATCTGAATCAAGTTTGATTTGATTCGAGTCGAGTTCAGCCTTGCTTGGTTCAACTTGAATTTGGGGTTCAATTTGACCCAACTAGGGTTCAGTCCAAACCCCATTTGACCCAATTAGGGTTTGGATTTGAATTCAATTTGACTCAATCAAGGCTCATTTGAACTTATTTTAACCCAATTGAAGTTGGTTTGGACCTAACTTAACCCAATCAGAGTTTAAGTCAAATTTGATTTAATCCAACTAATATTTGGTCTAAACTTGAGTTTTGATTTGGGTTGACCCAATTTGAACCTGATTAGGATTAGATTTCTACCTATTTGACTTGAATCTACCCAATTTGGATTTGAATCCAGTTTGATTTGTGTTTTAGTCCATTAACTTGATTGATTTAGGTCCATTTAATGGTCTGTTTGAGTCAATTTATTTTTTCTTATTTGTCCTAGCTGAATTTGCTTGAGTTCAATATAATCAAGTCATCTTAATTTAATCTCTTCTTATTGATCCTCTCTAATCTCTCTCTCTCTCTCTCTCTCTCTCTCTCTCTCTTCTTTTATTCTATAGGTTTCTTTTTTATAGGACTAAAAGGATTTGAAATCAAATCATTAATTGGTTTGATTATAGAATCTTGTTGGATTATGATTGGCAATTAAATTAGATCTTCATATCTTTAATTAAAATCATAATCCTATTGATTGGGATTTATTCATTTATAAAGAAATTCAAATTTGTACCATCTTTGGATATTAAATTTTCAAGGGAGTATTTACAATTGTTTCAGAAAATTGGGATTAAAATTGTAATTTTGTAAATTTTGATGTCCTTTGTGAAAGAAAATTCTAGTATGGGCATATTTATAAAATTTATTTAGTTCAGGGATCTATTTATAATGATTTTATATATTTTTTTTGGTCTAGATATTTGAAGAATTTTGGGTCTAATTTTAGTTCAAATATCTAGCCCATTCGGTCTATTTAGGTTGAATTTAGCTTGAGCCTAAATTTCTCAATCACTCAATTTTAAATTGAACTCAATTTTCGATCAAACTTGACCATGATCTAGATCCATTCAACTGAGACTCACATTTGAGTCATAATACAATAACATTTAAGTTTCAATTATGATCATATTTTGATCAAATTTAATTTTGGCAAAAATTATCTCAAACAAATTGCCTCTTTCGCATCCTCTTCTCAAGTTCTAACAAGAGGAGAGGGTGCGAACAATCTTCAGATATTTGCCCTTGGGTTAATGTTCTAGGAGTTGATTATATGAGTTTAAATTGCAGCACAAAGGTGTATCGTGTGGACTTGAGTTGCCACATGGAGTAGACTTGAGTTGTCACATGGGGTAGACTTGATTTGCCATAGGCAATGGAATTAATATACCACAACTAGGGGACTTAAATTGTCACATAGTGTGGACTTAGATTTTTCATAGGGAGTGGACTTGAGTTTTTACGAGGAGTAGACTTAAATTTGATTTGTCATAAGCTGTGGACTTGAGTTGTCATATAGAGTAGACTTGAGTTGCCATGAGGAGTGGACTAAAATTTACAACAAATAGTGGACTTGATTTGCCACATAGAGTGGACTTAAGTTGTTACATGGAGTGGACTTGATATGCCATAAGAAGTGGACTTAAATTTGCCATATTGAGTGGACTTGACTTACCACATAGAGTGGAGTTTTGCCATGAGGAATGGTCTTGATTTGTCACATGGGATTTTGTGTCCATGTTTTGCCACGAGAAACATGGAGTGTATATTTGATTGAGCATTCTTTTGAGAATGTCAGATATTTTGTTATAGACAAAACATAGGCATTTTTTGTTATTGTTGTCCCAAGAGGCTTAAGCATAATACTTCTATAGGAATTGAGCATTAATTAATGGCATGGGTCCTTCCCCTAAACTAAGGTTAATTTCCATCAATTCATTGATCATGGCTTCCCCCATCTTCAAGTTTTAGTGGAGTTTAGGATCATGTCTTTACCAAGTTGTTGGTCATGTTGAATGGGATTTGGCAAAAGTTTCGACGGTGTTTCAGCTATGTCATGCCCAATTTCTTCATGTTTTTATGAAGCTTCGTTGAGGATTTCACCCTCTGTGATATCTTGAGAAACGTGGCTGGCTCAATGTACACAACTTTTGTGTCAAAAGGCATTGATGATGTTTGATTAACTTCATTATATGTGCAATGATGACCATGAGACATATATGGATACTTGGAGCAATGTAGCTCAATCTTTTAGAATTCTTCATTGGTACATTAGAGCAGGATACTCTATAGTAATTGGCTAAATTAGCAAGTAGATGCTCAGGTCGATACTAGTTGAACTATAGTAATTCAAGCTGATATTTTGTCTTCTAGAACACTAAATTGGTGCATAAGCTTCAAGAGAAGTAACCTTATAGAGTGATATTCTCTCTTTTCTTTTTGATTGTAATGCTCAGAAAAGAAAATAATGCAAAGTATATGTGTTTGCACTTATTTGAAAGAAAATATTTTCTATTTTAGATTTCTTTTTGTAGACAGGTGACACATCCTTTGCTCTTCAATTAATGTTCCCTACTTAATTTGGCCTACTGAAGTTCAAGGATGATTTTGTCTCAGAATGTAATAGGTTACTAATGGACCTTCTCACCTTTTCTCTAGTGTAATATTTTCTTTAGGAAACTATTTTTCTAGCGACTTCACTACTTTCACTATATTTTCTATTAGTTAGTTGCTTCTTTGACTTTAGCTTTGACCTTGAATGCTTCCCAACCTCAATTTCTAAGGTCTACAAACCTGCAAATACCATCTAGTACTTATTCTTTGGGTAGAGCTAAGAGATGATGCCTAATTTTGGCATGTAATCCAATTTTCTCCCTCTTTTCCTATTTTTTATTTTTTTTATTTTTATACTTTTTTTACTTATCAATCTTATTCCTCTTTTAGGATCCAAGGTTTGCAAACTTACAAATGCCAATCGTTCTTACTCTTTAAGCCTGCCACTCTTGGTTTGGTTTCCTATATGAGATTTATTCATTTAGGATTTATTTCCCATTATTCATTTAGGAAGTGATCTTTTGTCTCTAGGAGAAGATTCCTAAGAGGTTATCTTTCAATCTTTATAGTTTTATCTTTAAAGTAACTTCCCTAATAGATTTCTAGCTACTTTCAGATTGGTCACTATATTTTCAACTTGCATTTCTGAAGTTAACTTAAGGCATTGGTGGGTGGAAGAAGTGCAGGAATTCTAATTCCACCATATTTCATCATCGACTATCCTTTCCTTTAAATATATTTTTTATATTTTTTAGAGATCTTATCTCTAAGACAGAAGGCGATTCACTTGAATACTAAGAGAATTTTTTGTCTTGTGTCTCTTAAAAGAATTTGTTTTTACGTCAAAAAGTACAAAATATATACTTGATTAGTTAGTTTTGATTTGACTAGATGTTCCATCACTGGCTAAATATTTTTTTGTTTTGTACTTTAACTATTTAACTCTTCCATGTTGTAGATTTGGCGCAAGTGATCTTTTTCTTATCCATTCATTACTCTAGCATTAAAAGTAGCATTACTCCCTTCTTAGTTGAAGAAGGTTGAATGCATGTTCTTCCATTATTCTCCTCTATCCCTTCTAGTGTTTGAAGGTGAAGATTGTAATATCTAGCTTCATGTTTGAATTGACATCCCAAAGGTGGCTAAATGTCCTGCTGATCCTTTGGCAACTTCTAGGTGGTTAAAATGGACTTTTGCCTATTTTTTGATGCCCTAGTTAGTGCCAATGAGTCCTCTATTTCATTATTGAGGTTCGACACAATGGAATTTGGCCTTTACCACTTGGGCGAACCTGGCCTTTGCTCCTTAGGCAGATTTGGTTTTTGCTCCTTTGTTGGACTTGGTCTTCACCCTCTCAGATAGAAGTTGAGAGGTTAATTCGTACCAAGTAGGTGAAACAGCAACTGGATCAATGGTAGAGTAAGTTATCGGCAATCAAAAACTGACTTTTTGCCTATTGTCAATTCTCTAGAAGATCGATACTCTAATTTGTGCCAATGGACCCTCTATTTTATCATTGAGGATTGGCATGATGAATTTTGACCATTTCCCCCTAGACAAACTCAGCTTTTATCACTTGGGTAAACTTGGTGCTTGTGCACCTCTCTCTCCCCACCAATAGCTAGTAAGGTGTTCGATATAACTTAATTGGGTTGGTGTATTTTCATTGGCCAATAAGGTGTTTGACAATAATTCCATGAATTTGAAGTATTTCTGTTAGCCAATAAGATGCTAGAAATAACTTCATTTAGGGTTGTAGTATTTCCATTAGCCAATAAGATATTGGCAATAATCCCATGGATTTGAAGTACTTCTGTTAGTTAATACGATGTTGGAGATAACTTCGTTTGGGGTTGGAGTATTTCCACAACCAATAAGGCAATGACAATAAATTCATTTAGGGTTGGAATGCTTCCATTAGTCAATGAAGCATAGGCAATAACACCATGGTTTTGAAATATTTCTATAGTTAAAGAGGCATAGGTGATAATTTTGTTGATTTCAAAGTATTTTCATAGCCAATGAGGCATAGGTGATAACTTCATCAATTTGAAGTATTTTCAAAGCCAATGAGATGTAGGTGACAATTTCATTTATTTCAATTATTTCCATAGCTAATGAGGCATAGACGATAATTTCATTGATTTCAATTATTTCCATAGCCAATGAGGCATAAGTGATATCATTGATTTTGACGTGTTTTCATAACCAATGAGACGTAGGTGATAACTTCATTGATTTGAAGTATTTTCATAGCTAATGAGGCATAGGTGATAATTTTATTGATTTTTGAAGTATTTTCATAGCCAGTGATGCATAGGTGATAACTTCATTTGTTTGGAGTATTTTCATAGTCAATAAGGCATAGGTGATAACTTAATATTTTTGAAGTATTTTAGAACTAATGAGGCATAGGCAATAATTTTATTTGTTTGAAGTTTTTCCATAGCAAAATAAGGCGAAGGCAATAATTTCTTTTGTTTGAAGTGTTCACATAGATAATGAGGTGTAAGTAATAATTTTATTTGTTTGAAGTATTTTCATAGCCAATACGATATAAAAAATAAATTTATTTATTTGAAATATTTTCATAGCCATTGAGGTCTAAGTAATAACTTCATTTGATTAAAGTATTTTTATAGCCAATGAAGTATAGGTAATAACTTTATTTGTTTGAGATATTTCTATAGTAAATGAGGCATAGACAATAACTTCATTGATTTTGAGGTGTTTTTATACCCAACAAGGTGTAGGCAATAATTTCATTGATCTTAAAGTGTTTCCACAGTCAATAAAGCATAGGCAATAATTTTATTTAGCTTTGAAGTGTTTCCCTAGATAATGATTTTGTGGTGTTTCTATAGCTAATGACATGTAAGTGGTAACTTCTTTGATTTGAAGTGTTTTTATAGCCAATGAGGTGTAGACTATAACTTATTTAATTTTAAAGTATTTCTACAATAAATAAGGCATAGGAAATAACTTCATTGATTTTGAAATATTTGCACAGCCAATGATCCGTAGGCGATAACTCTGTTGATTTTAAAATTTTTCATAGCCAATGAACAGTAGGTGATAACTTCATTATTTTTAAAGTGTCTTCATAGCCAATGAAGAGTAGGCAATAACTTCATTAATTTTAAAGTATTTTCATAGTTAATGAAAACTAGGTGATAACTTCATTAATTTTAAAGTATTTTTATAACCAATGAAGAGTAGAAGATAACTTCATTAATTTTGAAGTGTTTCTATAGCCAATGAGGCATAGGTGATAACTTTTTATATTTTGAGATATTCCAATAACTAATGATGTGTTGGTGATAATTTTTTAAATTTTGAAATATTTTCATAGTTAATAATGCATAGGCGATAACTTCATTTTGTTTTGAAGTGTTTCTTTAGCCAATGAAGTATAGACGATAACTTCATTAATTTTGACTTGATTAGAATAAGGAATCTTAGTTGATAGACTAAACAAGTTGAGCCTACCTTAGTTCGATCTGATTTGAAGTAATAATTAGTGACCTTAGCTTACACTAATCACCTTTGGTTTGAAAATTGATGACCTTTCTTGGCTTGTTGTTGATTATGATTTAGGGTATTATTGATGGCTCTAAGCTTATTGTCAACTAACCCAATTAACTTGAAATTGACTCTTGATTTTAGTTTGAGACTGATTTGATTTAGTTTAGTGTTCAAGACTTGACTTCGATTTGAGTCTATTTGATTCAATTTGATATTCAAAATGTGATTTGAATCAAGTTTGATTAGATTTAGTTCAATACTCAACTTGAATTTGATTAGGGTCTGATCTAATTTAGTTTGATATTCAAAACTTGATTTGATTTAATATTTAGAACTTGACTTTGATTCAAGTATGACTTGATTCAATTCGATGTTCATATGTCATATGGATTACGTTTGATTTGATTCAATTCGATATTTAAAACTTAATTTCAACCAAGTTTGCTTTAAGTTTAAACCTTAATTCAGTTCAATGTTTAGAATTCCACATCGATTTGAGTGATTTGATTTAATTCGATATTCAAAACTTAATTTGGATTAAGTTTGATTTGATTTAGTTCAATCTCTAGAACTCGACTTTGATTCGAGTTTGATTTGATTTAATTTGATGTTCTATACTTGATCTAGATCAAGTTTGATTTGATTTGAGTCAAGTTTGGCCTTGCTTTGGTTTAGGCTTGAATTTAAGGTTCAATTTGGCCTGACTATGGTTTTGTTCAAACCTGACTTGACTTAATTAGGGTTTGGATTTGAATTTAATTTGACTCAATCAAGGATTGTTTGAACTTATTTTAATCCCAATGGAGTTGTCTCAAACCTGACATAACCCAACTAATATTTAGTCTAAAGTTGGGTTTTGATTTGGGTTGATCCAATTTGAACCCAATTGGGATTAGGTTTGAACTTCTTTGCTTGGATCTTCATATTGTTGATTAAAATTGTAATCCTATTAATTGTGATTTATTTACTTCTAAAGAGATTCAAAATTGTATCATCTTTGGATATTGAATTTTTTTGGGGGGGATATTTACAATTTTTTTAAAAAATTTGGATCAAAAATGTAATTTTATAAATTTCGAGGTCCTTTTTGTAAGAAAATTTTGGTCAAGGCCTATTCAAAAAATTTATTTAATTCAGGGACCTATTGATAAATATTTTATATTTTTCATTTTGGTTCAGATGTTTGATAAATTCTGAGTCTAATTTTGGTCCAAATATCCACCTACTTAGCCCATTTGGACTAAATTTAGTTTGAGTTTAAATTTTTCAATAATTCAAGTCTAAATTGAATTCAATTTTTAGTTAAATTTGACCATAACTTAGATCCAACTAAGAACTATATTTGAGTCATAATTTAGCGGCATTCAAGTTTCGATTCAAATTTGATCTTGGCAAAAATTACCTCAAACACTAATAAGGGTCCAAAATTGTTCGAATTGAAATCTATTAAGGGATCAAACCAACATCCAATAAGGGTCTAATGTTGATTGAAACAAAATCTATTAAGGAATCAAACTTGAACCCAATAAGGAATCGAACCCAAACGTGATCAAGGTTCATTAAGGATCTAATAAGAATCCATTAAGGGTTGAATCTAAAATCTATTAAGGATCTAATAAGAATTCAACAAGAGTTGAATCAAAGATCCATTAAGAATTCAATAAGAACCCACTAAAAGTTGTATCCAAAATTCATTAAGGATCCAACAAGAACTCAGTTTGGGTTGGATCCAAGATTCATTAAGGATCCAATGATTACCCAATAAGGGTTGGATACAAGATTCACTAAGAATTTAATAAGTACTTATAAGTGTTGGATCTAAGATCCATTAAGGATCTAATAAGAGTCCAACAAGGGTCAGATCCAAGATTCATTAAAAACCAAGTTCGAGGCTTGACGGGAATTCAATATAAGGTCGAATCCAACCTAACTTGAATCAAATTAGACTTGATCAAAATCAAGTTCTGAATATCGAATTGAATCAAATCAGACTTGATTGAAATTAAAATTTGAATATCGAATTGAATAAAATCAAACTGAACCAAAATTAAGTCTGAACTTCAAACTAAATCGAATCAAACTTGAATGAAAACTAAGGTCATCGATTATCAAGTTAGAAATGATTAGCATAATCTAAGGATGCTAATCATTCTTTAAAATTAAGAATCAAAAGAAGTCAACTGACTACAAGCATAAAACTATCAGTAATAATTCAAACCTTAACAGGCCCAACTAATACAAGTCAAGACAATCAACCACATCCTAAAATCTAGCGAAATTATCAGTATTCGCTAAGGGCACCCATCCGAGTCAAGTTCTACTCGATTAAGTGCACGAGAGCTAGGTAGCAACGAACATCAAACCTTTTCCTACTTCCTTCTCATTTTATACTCTTTAAGATTATAAATTTAAATACATTAGATTGTAAAGTGACTATATACCCTTTCTTTAGCTATGCACTCCTTTCTTAAATCAATTAAATTATTTTTTTTCTCTTCGTGTCTTTGTTTTATTAGCTAGATCTTTCAGTTTATGAGATCTTGATAATTGTCAGGGTAATTAACAATAAAGACTTCCACCTATTAAAAGTCATATTATCATAATTTTTGATTGTGCATGCAAACCTATTTAATTTTTATTTATTATTTTGAGGTTCTTTAGCTATTTCTAGTGGTCAATCGTGATTTCACAAATTTTGACACACTCAGTGGAAGTCAACTTCTACTTCAAGTATAGGAACCTAGGTAATCTAATAGAGACAAATCAAAGAAAGAGAAAACATGGAAACTAATAATTGATTCATTGTTCTCCATTATAATAAAAGGAAATAGTATCATCAAATGATTCTCCTGCCCTAACTTATACCATCATTCTTGATCAGAGATTTATGGTATATTTTTCTCAATCAACAATTACTGTAGAGACAACTAGAGTCCATATAAGCTATAGACCTGTGCCTAACTCCATCCAATTTATGCATGGTGCTCCTACTTTTGCCAATAGTGTTATTGCTCCTAGTATTATTATTATTACTATGACTATCATTTATCTAGTTATTGCTCTACCTACCCAACATGGATTAACTCCTCGCTTCTCGTCCAAGAGGCAAAGCTAAGTCCACCTAGGGGCAAAGGCTGAGTTTGACCAAGAGATAAAGGCTAAATGTCATTGTATCAAACCTCAATAACGAAGTAGAGGGCCCATTAGTACAAACTAGGGTATTAGTTTTCCAAAGACTAGTTAATAGGCAAAAATCAGTTTTGATTAAAGAAGCTAATATAAGTAATACAAAGAAAGGAAGGATCAGTGGGCCATTCGGCAACCTTCAGGATGCTAGATCAAAGCCAAAGCTAGATGTTATAATCTCTTCCTCCAATTTCTTAACAACACCACAAGAGCTAAAAGAGAACAAAAGAATGATCCATGTTCAATCTTTTTTAGCTGAGAAAGGAGCAACACTATTTTCTAACACTAGAGTGATTAATAGATGAGTAACTAAATCTAAGAAGGATACTCGTTCCAAATCTGTAGCATGAGAGAGTTAAATGATTATATGAGTTTTGAATAATAATAATAATAAATAATCAAAAATTTCTTTAAAAAATCATTTGACCTATGATAGGACTTCTAGTGAAATCACATTTGACTGGTCAACTATGTGTTCCATACTTTTTAAGGCAAAACATAAAAAAATTCACTAAAGAAATAAAAAAACAAAAAAATTCTTTAGTATTCAAGTGAATTACTTTATGTTTTAAAAATAAGGTCCTTGAAAGATAAAAGAAAACTATTTGAAGGTAAGGATATTTGAAGGTAAGGATAGTCGATGATAAGATGTTGTGGAGTTGGAATTCCTACATCTCTCCCACTCACTAACACCCTATGTTAACTTCAAAAAAGTAAGCCTGAAAATATGACAACTAATCTAAAAGTAACTAGAATCCTATTGGGAAAGTTTCTTGAAACACAAAATACTAAGATCAAAAAAATAATCCCTTGGAAATCTTCTCCCCACCACCCCACCACCCCCAATAGATAAAACTCATATGAAAGAGAGGTGGACTCAAAGAGTAAAACCAATTAATATCTGTAAGCCCATAAGCATTGGATTCTCAAAAGAGGAATGAGATTGATAAATCCAAAAATAAATTAATAAATTAAAAAAAAAGAAAAAATTGGATCGAGTGTCGAAATTAGGAGGATCAACCTAGTCTTATCTTGGTGTATTATTAATCAAGATAGACCATCCAAAGAGTAAGTATCAGATGACATATGCGAATATGTAAACCTTGAAAATTGAGATTAAGAGGCATCTGAAGATTAAAGCCAAAGTTAGAAAAGCAACTAATCAATGGGAACATGATGAAAATGGTGAAGTCGTCAAGAAAAAGGTTTTTGAAGAAAATATTTCACTAGGAAAAAGTGTAAGAGGCAGTCAATTGGTGACCTACCATATCTTGAGACCAAAATCAGCCTAAAACTTCAAATAGATCAAACCAAATAGGAGGTCTTAATTAAAGATGAAAGAATATACCACCTATCTACTAAAAATAAAAAATGAAAAAAAAATAATTAATGAAGGAAATCTCTAAAATTTTACTGAAACAAATAAAGCAATAAAAAAACAAAAAGACTAGGCTAATTTTAAAAAAAAGGCTAAAATGATAACACATGCTTTATATCATTTGCTTCTTCCAACATCATAATCAAAGTATATTAAAAGAATAAAAAAAATACATCACTTCATAAATTATTTCTTTTAAGACTCATTAAGAAAACTGAAAGATGATCCATCAGCCTAAAGTACTATAGTTTGGCAAGCACAGATCTAGGGATATGCTCGCTAATTCAACCAACTACTATAGCTCATCCTACTCCAATATGTTAGCATGGTGTTCTAGCATACGAGCCCCGCAAAAACAATAATTTCTTGTTCCATTCTCTACCTCTCTTTATGTGACAAGATACCCAATGCATGGCATGGATGACAAGGTGAAGAAACTTTAAGGTGGCCCCCAAGATAACCTTTCAAGCAATCAAAGTCAAATCGCTTGGAACAACTACTATATAAAAGGATTAAGACTCAAGGCAAATCTCTCCCTTTGGTCCCTGATTCTAAAACCACTCTAATATAGGTTAGGATCTCTTCTCTCAGTCATTACTAAATAGTAGTCCTTCCTATTGTTGCTACAGCGCAAGGATGAAAATGAGAAATGTGTCCATCTAAAGTATTTGAGCATATGCAATAGCTCTCTTCCAAAAAATTATGATAAGGATGAGGGGCATATTTTCCAAGCATCCTCTAAATATGCTCAATCAAGTATTAAATCCCCCCACTCATATAAAGAAGTTAGCGAAAGTAAAATCATGTACCTTTTTCTTATTTGAATGCTTATGAAAAAACAGGGTGCTGAGGCATTTGGAGTGGACAACTGATCCATTGGCTTAATACTAAGTGAGATTTTTATTTTTTTTTCCTTCATCAAAAGGTTGCAGATAAAAAAATCAAGACTTTCTCATCAAATACTCATAAAGAAGTATATAGCTGAGCCATCAAAAATACAAAAAGGTGATCAGAGATTCTTTTTTTATCTCAAAATACTGGAGGCAAATAAACTTTTCTCCCCTAATATTTAAGAGATATCTATCATCATGATATTAAAAAAACTAATAAAAATGATATTTCTTAATACTTTTATAATCAACAAATCAAGTCAGAAGTCATAAAATTCTTGACAAAGACTTCAAATAGACCACAAATATAGTAGTAAAATAAGACACGCTATCCTAAAATAAAATGGTGAAAGAAGTATACCATCTCCAATATGATGAAATTAACCTTATCACTTCCAAAATAGTAAAATCAAATACCTGATTTATGAGGATTACAAAGTCAAATATGTTATCTTTAATATGGTGAAATCAAAGTAGTAACTTTTAAAAATTAAAAAATTATTTTATGTGGTTATCAAGCCTGTATTGAAATGACAAATTAAGTTCACTCCAACGTGACAAATTAAAGTCCATTTTATGTGGTGATCAAGCTATTATTTAAATGAAAAATCAAGCTCACTCCCACATGACAAATTAAAGTTCATTTTATGTGACGATAAAGCCTATATTTGAATGGTAAATTAAGTCCACTTACATATAGTAAATTAAAATCTATTTTACACAGTGGTCAAGTTTGTATTTAAATGGCAAATTAAGTCTACTTTCACATGGTAAATTAAATCCTCTCATATAGTAAATTAAGTTCACTTCTATGTAGCAAACAAAAATCCATATTATATAGTGATCAAATTCATATTTACGTAGTAAATTAAATCCATTCATAAGTGATAAATTGAACTTCTTTATGTATGGAAATCAAGCCTACATTTACATGACAAACTAAATCTATTTTATATGATAATCAAGCTTGTATTGACATGACGATGAAGTCCACTTGTATATAACAAACTAAGTCTTCTCTAACATGACAAACAAATTTTACTTTATGGGACGATCAAGCCCATATTTATATGACGAATTAAGTCCACTTTTATATGAAAAACTAAGTATATTTTCATATGACAAATTAAATTTATTTTCATATGGTTAATTTAAGTCTATTTTGTATAGCGATCAAGTATAAATTTATATGGTGTACCAAGTCCACTTCCATATGACAAATAAAAGTCTATTTTGCATGGTGATCAAGTATACATTTATATGTTAAACCAAATCCATTTTTATGTGATAAACTAAAGTCTATTTTGTGTGATGGTTCAGCTTGTATTTACATAGTGAACCAAGTCTACTCTCACATAGTAATTTAAGTTCACTTTCACATGACAATTCAAATCTACTTTCACATGATAAATTTAAGTTCATGTCATATAGCGATCAAATACACATTTATATGGCAAACCAAGTCCAGTTTTATGTGGAACCAAGTTCATGTTCATGTGACAAATTCAAATCCATCTTGCGCGGCAATCAAGCCCGCATTTATATGATAAACCAAATCCACTTTGAGGGAGCTAATTAAATTCTATTTTGCATAGTGATCAAGTCTGCATTTATATGACGAATCAAATCTACTTACACGTAATAAATTAAGTGTACTTTCACATAGCAAATCAAGTTCATTGTCACATAACAAGCCAAGTTTACTCTTATATGATAAATCAAGTCCACTTTCACATGATAAATCAATTTCATCTGGCATGACAATCAAGTCTGTATTTATATAATAAATTAAGTCTATTTTTATATGATGAATAAAGTCTATTTACACATGACAATCAATATAACTTTTATGTAGCAATTTGAGTACATTTCTATATTATAAATCAGTCCACTTTCACATGACAAATTAAGTCTACATACACATGGCAGATTAAACCTACCCTCAAGTAGTAGAACATATAAGGAAGCTGATGCAGGGGCTCAGTCAAGAAAATTTTTCGCACCCTCTCCTCTTGTCGAAACTCGAGAAGAGGATACGAATGGGAAAATTTGTTTGAGCCAATTTTGGCAAAAACTAAATTTAATCAAAATTTAGTCAGAGTAGAGGTTAAATACCACTCAATTATGGCTCAAATATGAGTTTCAAATGAACTTAAATCATAGTTGGATTTAACCAAAATTCAGCTCGATTAGACCTAAATTTTTGAAAAATTTGAACTTAAGCTAAAGTAAACCCAAGTAGGTTGAGTCGACTAAATATTTGGACCAAAATTGACCCAAAATTCATCAAAGATAGAATTAAAATAAAAATATAAAATTTTTATAAATCCATACCTAAATCAACTAAATTCTTATAAAAAAGTTTTTGATCGGATTTTTCTTATGAATAAATCCCTATGATGAAAATTTTTGTGAAGAAAGGCCATAAAAATTTCAAGTTACAATTAGTTTCTACAAAATATAGGTTTCGCAAATAAGTCTATCAAAACCTGATAATTATAATTCGACTTTTATAACATCTAGATTTTATAAATAAAGTTTTCAAAATTTTATATTCTCAAATAAATTTATGAAATTTCTACTTTTTACAAATCAATCTTTCAAAAAAATTTATTTATAAATAAATTTAAATTTCATTTTTTTATAAAGAAAAATTTCTAATAAAAATTTTAAAAGTTTCAAAATTCTATAAATAATTTTTTTTAAAAAAAAGTCTCCTAAATTTTTCAGAAATACACATTAAGTTCTTGCAAGTAACAATTTTACAAATAATCCTTTGTAGTTTCCGGTTTCACGAAACACTACGATTCTAAAATCACTACAACTTTATCCAGTATCTTATCCGCATCAGAAAGAAACAAATCTCAACATCTATGATTTGAAGTCCCATTGTTCCTTGATTGTTCTCAGCTTCCCCCCACACCTGCACCAAGACTGGTCAAGCTTCGTGCGGCCACAAATTCGTTGTATCCTGGCCGTGACGTGGCCAACTTCCAGCGAGCACCCTCATGCCCTTTGCAGCCACCTTGGTCAGCCTCCATTGGCCCCCGTTGGATGCCGATTGACCTCTACCGGCCTTCCAATGCCCCTGTTGGTCGCTGTTCACTGCTGCCCCAGCCGGAACCCCCTCGTTTGCCAATGCTATACCCACACCGCCGCACTGCCCGTTGGTCACCCACCCGCACGCGGCCACCCGCGCTGCATCCTACATCCCGGCTTCACCTCCCATGGCCCAGAGCCATGCTCCACTCGTCATTGCACCCCTACTCTGGCAGGGCCTCCAAGCTAAGTGCCAGTAACCGTAGGGAACCGCCTCGCACCTCCGATCACACCCGTCGTTCCTCACCAACCAGACGCCCGTGGAGAAGGCCCCACGAAGCTGCCTGCACTGTCGCTGTGCGTCAGCAAGCTGCCAACACCGCCATCAGACCTCCCCAAGCCGCCAACACTACCATTGGATATCCCCAAACTATCGTGCTACCCTAGCCCTCCCTCACGGACGCTCGCCATTAACTGAGGCCGGATCCGACCATGAACTCGAAGAGGAAGACAAAAAGGAACCCCCGATCGGCCATCGATGCAGTGAAGGTTGGGAGAGACGAAGGGAGAAAGGACGGTAGGGAAAAAAGAGGAAAGTAGGAAAGTAAAATAAAACATATAAAAAATATAAAAGATGTGAAAAAAATGGAAGTTAAAAAAAAATATTGTGACAAAAAGAAAAGAGAGATTACTGAAAAAAAGGGAAAAAAAAATTTTCTCATTATAATTCATTACAATTAATTTAGGGTGAAGTTGTAGATTTACTCAAAA
Organism: Trichopus zeylanicus subsp. travancoricus; assembly: GCA_005019695.1. Classification (NCBI taxonomy): domain Eukaryota; kingdom Viridiplantae; phylum Streptophyta; class Magnoliopsida; order Dioscoreales; family Dioscoreaceae; genus Trichopus; species Trichopus zeylanicus. Next base: position 58,206 of record RXID01014953.1, read on the forward strand.
GTTAATTTAACTTAAAACTAATTAAAATTAGTTTATGGGTTTACTCAAAAGTCACTTCGGTATAGGACTAGCACACAGGCTCATTTGAAAATCAAAATCAATTAAAAAATAGTTTGGAGCTCACTTAAAAGTTAAATCAACTAAAATTCAACTTGTGCACTCACTTAAAAGTTAAATAAATTTAAGGTCAGTTTGTGAACTTATTTAAAAGTTAAATTGACTAAAAGGCCAATTGGCAAGCTTGTATGAAGGTTAAATCAATTAAAAAGCCAATTTGTGGACATACCTAAAAGTCAAACTAATTAAAGGTCAGCTTTTAGGCTTATCTAAAAGTCAAATCAACTCAAAGTCAGCGTTTAGACTCATCCAAAGTTATTCTGAGCAAAGCACATGCCAAGGACTTTGTAATAAATTAATCAAATAGATTAATATAAATCGATTAGCATAATTAATTTAATTATATTAAAACTAAACTGATTCGGCAGAATTGAGTACAATGATTAAGCTAAGCCAATTTGGACCAAATAGACCTAAACTGATCAAGTAAATGTATCAAAACACAAATTAAAATAGATCCAAATTTAAATTGAGTTAATCTAACTCAAATTGATTCAGGCCAAAATCTCATTATGTTCAAATTGGATCAACCTAAGTCAAAATTGAATCAAACCCAAGCTCTAATTGGGTTCAAATTAGGTCAACCTGACTCAAATTGGATCATATCCAAATCCAATTCAGTCCTGATTGGGATAATCTAAATCAAATTGGTTCAAGTCCAACTCCAATAGAATTCAAATCAAGTTAACTCAAAATTAAACCAAGTTAAAATAAAACTCTAATCAGGTCAAATAAAGTTCAAACTAAGCATAATCAATTTATACAAGTTCAAATGGAATCCTAATTGGGTTAAACTAAGTTTAAACTAAATCTTAATCAAATCAAACTAAACTTGAACCAAACACTAATTGGTCAAATCAAGTTCGAACTGAAACCTAATTTGGTCAAACAAAGTTTGAACCAAACCCTAATCAAATCAAACCAAACTCAAATCCAAACCCAAGTTAAGTCAAACCCGATTTAGAATAATGTTGAACTAAAAGCAAAACTAGATCAAACATAAACTAGAGTTAGGTCGAGCCTAAAGCAAAATCAGGTCAAACTTGAACCCAAACCAGATCAAACCTAAACCAGAGCTAGGTCAAACATGAGCTAGAACTAGATTGAACTTAAACCAAAACCAACTTGGACTTGAACCTAAACCCAATAAGAGTTCACTATGGTTTGAACTCAGATTTAATAAGGAGTCAAACCCAAACCCAATAAATGTCTAACATGGCTCGAATTTGAATCGATTAAGGGATCAAATCCACACCTAATAAAAGGTTCAATATGAGTCAAACCTAAACCCATTAAGGGATAGAACCTGAACCCAATAATGAATTGAATTCGATCCAGGTCCATTAAGGATCCAATAAGAATCTATTAAGGGTTGGGTCCAAGATCCATTAAGAATCCAATAAGATTCCAACAAGGGTTAAATCCAAGATCCATTAAGAACCAACTTCGAGACTCGACGGGAACTCAATATAAGGTCGAACCTAATCTAACTTGAATTAAATCAAACTTGAACCAAATATTTAAGTCAAGTCAAATTCAAATCAATTAGGTTAGTTGACAATACCTCAAAATCTAATCAAGAAAGACAGCCAGTTATCAAATCAAGAATAATTAGAATAAGCCAAGGCCACTAATTATTTTATCAAATCAAACCAAACTAAGGTAGGCTTGAACTCATTTAGTAAGTCATTCAAATATTATGTTCAAAGAAAGTCAACTGACTACAAGTATAAAGTCATTGATAATATTTCAAGCTTAGCAAACATAAGCTCAAAAGTTGTTAGTGATACTTTAAACTTAATTGAGAACAAGCCTTGAATTCTCTTAATTAGTCAGTCAAGTATCATATTTGAAAGAAGTCAATTAATAACAAGTATAAAGTCATTGGCCACACTTCAAGCTCAACTGACATAAACTTAAGGTTGTCAATGATACTTTAAATCTAATTAAAATAAACCAAAAGGCTATCGATTATCAAATTAGAAATGATTAGTATAAACTAAGGCCACTAATTATTCTCTCAACTTAAAGATCAAAATAAATTAAATAATAACAAGTATTAATTCATCAGTAATACTTCAAACCTTAAGGATTATCAGAATTTGCTAAGGATCAAACCAAGTACCTATTTTAAGTCAAGTTTCACTCGGTCAAGTACATTGAAGTGGGTAGTAATGAGCATTAAGCTTTTTTCCATATTATTTTTCATTTCATACACTTTAACATTATGAATTTAAATTCAATAAATTATAAAATGAGGATATACTTTACTTAAGCCATGTGCCCCTTTTTTAAATCAATTAAATTATATTTTTCTTGCTTCGTGTCGCTATTTTATTAGGTAGGTCTTTAATAGGGTGGGTTAGGGATGGATAAAGGTCTCTCCCCTGCCAAGGTGATGGATAAGCCTCCATCATTTTCCTCCATATTCTATTTATTTTACAAGCATGATTTTACATTCAAAACTCCACAAAGCCTCTCTCTCTTCTTGTAGGTATGAGCAAAAACAAGTTGAAGGTCACTAGGATGGGTATACCGACACTTGGTGAAGAGGATTCCCATAAACCCTCTTAGCGATAGATATTGCATATTTTATAGGGTGGATATGTAAATCTCCAAACCAAAAGAAGCATGGATAGGCATCAAAATTTCTAGAGAGACCTATAATTGTAAATTTGTTTCTACGAGAAGTTTGGAAGTCAAAGCAAAAGTAGCAAGTGCATTCAATTTTTTTCTAGAAAATTCATGAGAAAAATAGCAAAAGCAATGCATAAAAGTTTTAATAAATATTAGGGTGCTTCAATATGCCAATGACTATTCTGCATTTTTAGATCTAAGATCTAACATGGTTCTTTTTTAATATTATTTTTCTAAGATTTACTTAAAATTTGAATATGAAATAAATGAAAGCACAAAAATCACTTAAGGGGAGGGGGATAAATTAGGTTTTGAGAACAAATAGCACTTTTTTGATAAAAATAAAACTAATTCAATCCACTTAAATAATTCAAAGCCATTCTCAATCAATCACAAGTGTAATTAAGTAAATGACAAGTAAAAAGAGTGTGCACCATGATTAGCATGGTTTGGAGACCAACCGCTCCTACTCTATAGTTCTTACCTCGATCTTGAGGATTTCAAATCTCCACTAGAGTGTCGCTTCGTCAGTAAAGATAACCTTTTATAAGTCTTTTTGCACCAACCAGCAAGATGAACTTTCAATTGGAGCTTGAGTCTCTCAACAACTTTAAACAATCTTAGAGAGAATTACCACTGGAAAAATAAAAGTAGATAGTAAAATTTCAGATCTCACAAAGTTCTCTCAAAAAAGAGGTAAAAGGGCAATGAAAATTTACTTGAGATTAAAAAGCTTAGAGCACAACAAAGGCTAGAGAATAGAAAGGGCCTAGATCTATTTTCTCAAAGATTAGAAGATGTAAAAAATTCATTCCACTCTATTTATATCTATTGCATAAAAATAAGCCATTGAGAGTGAGATCTCATGGTTTAGTTTGCTCAACTGTCAACAAATTAATCGTTAGTCATGCAGACTCAACGAATTGAACATCCATTTGCTAAGTTGACACTCATTCTTAGAAAATCCAAAATAAACTAAAATGCAGTCAGACGTCCGACTATCAAATAGGCATTTAGTATTGTCACAATATTTGAGTGGAATTTAACCAATCAATCATCTGATATCAATTGGTCATCCGATTCTGCTTGGACTAAAAAATTTGAATCTTCAATTCTAACATAACCAATCATCTGCTTGTCCAAAGAAAATATTTGGCTCTATCAGATAAGATCTATTAAGAGCTCCCTACAGAACTCCATACGACAAGAAATGCTAAATAATTTATCTCAAATAAATTTTTGACTTAACTAAAAATAAAAAAGAACTAAACCTAGTCGAAGCTGAGTTCTTGGGTTGTCTTAGCTTTGTCCATGTCATCCTCAAATCTTTAAGTTGTAGTAGACTCCTTTCTAGCCACCCTGAGCTATCTCTTGATCTCTTCAAGTTATGTTCTCTAATCCACCATCGTGCTTTCTTCAGAAGTTTAAGTATTTTGGCTAAAATACAACTCAAATAAATATTAAATATAATTTGATCATCATCAAAATTAGCAAGGACAATAATAAAGATTGAAGAAATGAATATTATGCTTTCTAAACTATTTGATTTTTATGTTAATGAACACTCATCTACAAAACTATGGGTCATGATTTTCAAAGTGCATCTTCAAGTATTTTTCTACAAATAAGAGGCAAAAATCAAGTGGAAGAGTTGAATTTGAGGATCTTGGCATACAAAATTATGGTTCACAAATGCCAAAAAATAAATTGGAGGTTTATTTGGAAGAACTAATTTATATAGCTCATCGTGATGAAGAGGATGAACAGGGTAAAATGGTGCATAGGAGGAAGTCAAGTTTGATGTTTTGTGATAGTGGAAGAATAATGCACTCAAGTTTTATATTCTTTCCAAGATGGTCCATAATATCCTCTCCGTGCCTGTTATCACAATTGCTTATGAGTCAACATTTAGTATTGGAGGAAGGGTAGTGGATTAATTTTGAAGTACCCTTGTTTCAAACACTACGGATAAATTAATTTATACGAATAATTAATTAAAAAAGTTGTCAAAATATTCCTAATTTAAATATGTAAGTAAATATATAACTCTCAACTTCTAATAATATTTTATTTTTTGCTTATGCTTATCTTGTATAGTATTTATATTGTTGCTTGTAGTATGCAAAGGCATATGATACAACAATATAACTGACCATTTGCAGTGCTTCAAAAATATCACCAATAAACTAAAAAGCATTGGCAAAACATTATCGATGTTTTCATGTGAAGCTTGAGAAGAACGGTGAAAATGAGTGTATTACTAGTGCTTATAAAATACTGATAAAGGTTTCTACCAGTATTTTTTTTGTGGCATTGGAAAATGCCACCAAAAGTTGAGTATTATTGGTGCTTTTCACTAAAACCACTAGTCAAAGTTTTTACCAATGTTTCACATAAGTGCCTGTAATAGTTGTTATTGTTGACACTTTTGAAAAAATATACCAAAAATAATTTTTTGGGTGCTATATGCAAGTGTTAGCAATAATAAAATATTATCAATGCTTGTTTATAAGCACCAACGATAAATATTACTGTTAACACTTTTTTGAAGTGCCAATAATTTTTTGTTGGTGTTTATTGTAGAAAGTGTCCATATTGATTAGGGACATTATCTTGGCACTTTAGAGCACCAAGAAAAAAGTCCTGCAAGCTACAAATAAATACTACACATGTACATAATCAAATTTGTTACAACATATAATTTATTAATGACAACAAACAAATACTTATACATTACAATATACAATCAGTCCTTGTAATATACAAATTCATTTATTAAAGCATAGCCATTGGATCCACTATAACAACCATTCATTAACAAATTAATTTTGATAATCAAATATAATAGAAATAAGTCATAAATATACAGTACCTCGATGACAAAATTTATCTCATGTAGTAATTTATACACTGACTGCATTCAAATGCAATAAGATCTTTACTTAAGGAATTTCTTTAGATCTTTACCATATAATAGTGTTATATATGTTGAAATACTATATACAAATCAACAAAAACAAAGAAAAAAGAGGAAAATATACCATAGGGACACCCTGTCTAGAAGGAATATATAAAGCTGAAGCATTGGGTTGACTAGCAATATGAGCTACAATAGATTGGAAGTCACTTTGGAGCTTCACTATCATCTAATGAAGAGAGACAACACAACTTTTATGATAGCCTAGGCTTCAGCTTTGTATAGTGGTGTTCACCTTGTGAAGCTCTGAGGAATCCTCTAAGACCTAATTTGAAGTGGTCATCTTGAAATTACCAAATAAATCAAATCCAAATTAGTACAATTGTAAGGCCACTTCAAGCATTTTTTTTATTTTATTATGTTTTATAAAATGCTTTGAAAGTAATAACTAAAAAATTATTCTTCTTTTTCTTGTTTTAGGGTTGATATTATCAAGGTGTTGGTGTCAACAATATAATGGATTGATGGAACTTCCACCATGAATTTCTTGGATGTTTCGTCATGTTTTTTATTTTTTATCTTATTAAATATCAAGAAATTATATTGTTTATATGGGTTCTTAATGTTGTTTTCAATACCAATATAGAAGACTTATGGAATTTAGGCTTTGTTTATTTTGGGATCAGGATCAGGATCAGCTCGTTTCAGAATTTTTTTTTTCTTGTAAAATTAATATTTATTATTTTATACTATTATTAAATAAAATTATTATAAAAAAGTAAATAGTTTTTTAAGTTTTAAATTATTGAACCTTTAATTTTGATAAAAAGATATTAGTTTATAAAAGTGATTTACTAGTCTTGATCTTGATTTTGACCTTAACCTCCAGCCAAACGGCCCCTTAGGCTTAAAGTATTTAAGGAATACATTTATCTATGTTATTGCTTAGATTATTAATTTATATATATTATTTTATTAGCTTAAACATTAATTACTAGTTAATTATGAATTTCATGATATTCTGATGCTAATTTATTTTATTAATATTTTGTTCTTTTTAAGAATTGTGTTGATGTTAATTAGCCAAAAATTATAATTAAAAATTAAAATCTCAAAAATCAATTTTAAGCACTAGCTTGAGCTAGCTTGTGAGTTGAAAGTTTAGACAAGCTGAACCAAGTCAAGCTCAAGTTGCTTGAGCTTGTATCAACCAAGCTAGAGCTCTCATAGTTGAGCTTAGGCCGAGCTTGACCTGACCATTCTCTAGCCGAGCCAATCAGCACCCTCATGGTTAGATAGATTTAGCTACTTCTATTGGTGGATAACTAATACACAAAAATAAATAGTAAATTAAGGAGTTATTTGCTAATAGATATAGTTTTTATGGATTTCGCTTTTTGTTGGGGGAGCCTACGCGTCGAACCAATTCAACATGACAAGTTGGATAATAAAGTATCTTAATAGCTTAAGTCTAGAGATGTAGGTTAATTGACTATTTTGACTATCCCATATACTAATAAATCTTTGAGTCCAACACCAACATTTGATTAACCATATTAAACATAATATCAATTGAGTCTTGAACCATATGCCAAAGGGTTTGTCTCTGTTCCAATCTCTAGCCTGGAACTAATATGTGACTTGATCACATAATTGATTATCAAATCTAAATGCACAAGCACCATGTGATGTGGTTTATTGTTGGAGCATCGAACTAGGTCAATATAAAGGACCGTACACCAAAGTATCCTAAAAGTTAAAGCATATGGGATATAGATCGATACCCTTTTTATATTAAATATTATTTAAATCAATTATCCAATATGAGACTAATATTTTATACTTAATACCATTACATTTTCTAATGTAATACTTATTTAGTTTTTATTTAACAAATAAAATTTACTATTAAAATCTTGCATAAGAAATGTTCAAGCTTATCATCTATTACATATAAGAGATGAGCACAGTTACCAAATTAATACAAAAGGTGTGCTAACTTATTACTTGTTAAGTCAAGGTTTTGTTCAAAAGGTGATTCCAAAGGAGTAATCCATATTAATAAGTCTTCTTTCAATTGTATATACATCCATTTTTTTGAATATACACACATTCATGTCTTCATTCAAATACACATTCATTTCAATGTTGAGAATTCAGATACCTTGTTTTGGAGTGATTCATTTATAACTTTTATGTAAAAGCTTTCCAAGTAGTCCAACACAAGAGGAATTATATGAATGGTATGTCATACATTTTGGCTTCCAATTAATCTTGTGAGGACAAACATTTTCTCTACGAGTACATTTAACCAATTTTCACTACCATAATATATGAATTTGCAATAGGACTTGTTATTATATCGTCTTCCATGATGTAATATGATGATAAACTAATAATGAGATTTTTTATTAGATTCAATGTTATCAAATTTGAGTTCATTTAGTATTCCTAAACGCTTCCTGAATTTATAGAAGCTCTAGCTTGTTGTTTAAATAAGTAATAAATTCTAAAGAAATTCTAGTAGTTGATTGGGGGCAAATTTTTATGCCAAAGATTGAGTTTTTAATAAAAAAAATCAGTTATCTTATCGTAAATTTATAAAAAAATATTTATTTTATCTCTATTAGTAAAAATTATTATTTTATGTTATAGATTTGCACAAAATCATCTTCTATTTATCTGATAGAATATTTTTAAAATATTTTAATTTAATTTAATTTTATTGATTTAATTAATAAAAAAAGATTGAATTTATCTCTGTTAGTTCTTAATAGGAAAAAACCGAGCCGGTCCTCGGGTTGGTTCTTAACAGGAGAATAATCGGTACCATCGCTTGCTTTCGCTCTCACATAGGGCAGAGGCGTTGACTTCGACTTTGATTTGCGACGCCGATCTCTGGCTAACCTCGACCTCGGTTTCTGGCTAGTGAGCGCCCGATCTGCCTCTTCTCTATCTCTGACAACGAGCACCATCGCCATCTCTAGTCTCCAGCCAATATTAATGTATTCCTCATCTCCGGCCGACATTCTCTTCCTATTCTGGGAGGGAAAATTAGATCGAAAAGAAGTGGAGCTTCACTGAAATTGTAGGGACAACCAGATTTTCGAAGTGATTAATGAGTTCATGGCCCTAAATTATGAGGATGTGATCACCGTACGAGATTGTATCCGAGGAAAATTGTGACTTACCGAGTTCAATTTTAAGATGTCACGTAGCAGTAAAGGTGGAGGTCTGATATAAGTACCAAAATTTCCATAGAGGAAAGAGGGCATAGGACATGGGAAGGAGAAGAAAGAAGAGCGAAGTAGAAAAGATGCTCATATTAAAACTGAGAATCTAATCCATCATTGAAACTAGGATCACACAGCAAAACACCAGCGGTAGACTTGACCGGAATACCGACAGAAACTGTGAAAAAATAAAGAGAAAATTACAAAAAAAAAAATACCTAAAATTTTCTTAAATTCAACATAAATCCTTTTAATTTTGGAAATTGACAATAGTCCCTCCAAATTTCAAATTACCTTTTTGTAACACCTAAAGTAGTAAGGGGGATTAACTAAGGTACACTTTTACTCTTTTACTCTCAATAACTTACTTTGTCTTTTCTCTCATCTATAATATGTAATAGCTGCTCTTTTCATTTTTGAGGTGACTCGATGGAGGTCTCATATAATCTTTGGTATGGAATCACAATTGATATGTAAATAACAAATTAAGTAATATTTTATTTTAATAAATTTGTAGGTTATTGTAAATATATGATTTTTTTATATGCACAAACCTTTATTATTAGTTATCTCAATAATTGTAAAAAACATGCTAAAATAAAAAAATTCAGCTAATACAAATAGAGACAAGAGACAGAAAATATAATATATTATATGAATTTTAAGTTACAAGTCTTAAGAAAGGACATAATCTTACTTTATAATTTAAAATATTTAAATTTATAAAATAAATAAAATAATATAAAATAAAAAAGAGATTAAAAGGGCTTGGTATTTATTGTTGCCCTGCTCCCATGCACTTGATTGAGTTCAATGTAGTAGGCATACTCACTGAAACTGATTTACCTAAATTGGATGTTTGGTTGGGTCCCTAAATAATGTTAATAATCTTTCTTGATTTTATGGTATTTCTGACTGTTTTATCTTGTATCACTTGGCCCTATTTGATCTTGAAGTATCACAGACGGCTTTTCGTTTGTTCTCAATTAGCTTCTTTGACTTTGATTTGAGCTTAGTATTTGGATAACTATCTGATTATATACAAACCTACCTTAACTTAATTTAAAGAGATGATTAGCAAATTTGGCTTATGTTAACCATTCTTGTTTGAAGTTGGTTTGAATTGGACCTCATTTAAGCCTTTGGTTCAGATTTAGGCTTTCTCAGGATTTGATCTTTGATTTAGTTTGAATTTGGTTTATTCTATACTTGGTTTTGGTTCAAGTATGGCTTGGTTCGAACTTGACTTAACTTAGACTTAGTTTAATTTCAAGCCTAGTTGTGGTTTGCTTTGGAAATTAGTGTTCTAACTTTGATTCAACCCACTTAGGGTTTGTGTTAAACCCTTATTGGATTTGGATTTTAATTCTTACTGGATCCTTAATGGATTTTAGATTTGACCGTTATTGGGTTTAGGCTTATCTGCTTAATGAGTTTGGGTTCAACTTATTATTGGGTTTGGGTTTGACCTATTCTAGACCCTTATTAGGTTTGAGGCTTAACTCATGTTGGACCTTTATGGGTTTAAGATCAACCCTTGTTGTGTTTGAGTTTGACCCATATTGGGTTTGGGTTCAATGCATATTGAATCCTTATTAGATTTGAATTCAACTCTTATTGAGTTTGGACCTTTATTGGATTTTGGGTTCTACCCAAGTTGGACTCTTACTGGGTATGAGTTCAACGCTTATTGGATCTTTGTTTGGTTTGAGTTTGACGAATGTTTGACTTTTATTGGGTTCAACCCATGTTGGACCCTTATTAGGTTCAAGTTTAACCCATTTTGGACCCTAATTGGATTTGGATTCCACTCTTATTATGTTTAGATTCAATCCTATGTTTGACCCTCATTGGATTTGGGTTCAACTTATATTGGACCCTAAATGAGCTTTGGTTGGACCTTTATTGGGTTTAGATTCAACCCATATTAAATCCTTATTGGGTTTGGGTTTGACCCATACTAAACCTTATAGGGTTTAGTAGTAAACCAATTTGGTTTTATTTTATGGGTTGTGTTCTTATGTAACCTGATTCAATTCACACTCAATTTGATTTAGAGATTTATTTGATTGCAACTCAATTTATTTAGTTTTACTAAGATAATTTGGTCCAATTTAGTTTAATGTGATTGATTAGTCAAATACCACAGTAAAAACACGAGGAACACAACTTGAATACGATGGAGTATAGCCAAAATATGGAGGAATATAATCAGAATACGGTGAAATATGGTTAAGATATGATGGAATATGGTCAAAATAAGGTGGTAGACAGCCAAGGCATGGAGGAACATGGTCAGCATATGGTAGGATACGGTCAGGACATAGGGGAACATGACTACAGTAAGTGAGATATGACTGGGACATAAAAGAATATGGCCAAAATATAGTGGATACATCTGGGAAATGGAAAAACATGGCCAAAATATGATAGAGCTTTAAGACTAAAGGGTTCCCCTAAGCTAAGTAGTGGTTGGAACCTCGAAGGATTTTCTTCGATTAAGTGATGGTTGAAACTTTGAAGGATTTTCTTAAGCCTAGTAGCAATTGGAACCTCAAACGATTTCTTTATAAGTCATAGTTAGGACTCCAAAGAATTCTCTTAGACTAGTGACAATCAAGGCCCTAAAAGATTTTTTTAGGTTGAGTGGCGATTAAGAATACAAAAGATTTTTTTAGGTCGAATCGTGGTTAGGACTCTGAAAGATTCTCTTAGACCAAATGATGATCGAGACTTTAAAGGATTTTCTTAGGTCAAGTGACAGTCGGAATCCCAAAATTTTTTAGGTTGAGTAGCGATCAAGATTCCAAAGAATTCACTTAGATTGAGTGACAATCGAAATTTTGAAGAATTTTCTTTGAACGATGACAATTGGGACTACGAAGTATTTTCTTTGTTTGATGATCATTGGGACTCCAAAAAATTCTTTTAGGCCAAATAGCGAACGAGACCTTAAAAAATTTTCTTAAACTAAATAGCAATTAGAATCTTTAAGAATTTACTTATGCTGAATGATAGTCCGGACACTAAAAATTCTCTTAGACTAAGAAATGTGATCAACCTGAATTTACATGCAAATCAAGATAATTAAGAAATTTTGATATTTTTCTCTATATCAAAAAAATTTTTCCTCTTCCTTTTATATTTTTTTTTCCTTCGCTTTTTATAATTTTTTTTCTTTTCACATATTTTTTGCCCTTTTTCATACTCCTAAGCTGGCAACCACCTCCACTTCTTCCTTATAACTTTCTTCTTTTCCCTCCTACAAAAGCTACCGATCACTACTATTTTTGTATTTTTTTTCCATATTCTCTCCTTCATTGTCTTCCTCATTTTGCTTTGATCCCAGCCCTTTTGCATCATCTTACGATCAAATTCGGCCTTGTGGTAGTCGGGAATGGGCGGCAGATGTCAAGGCACAAGCGAGCAGTGGCAGACCAGCTAGTAGTGGCGACGGGGATGAGTAGCAATGAACTACTGGCGGTCGTAGCATGGAGGTAGCTCCAACATTCAAAAGGCAGCTACAAGCGATGGGCCTACTAGCAATGGTATGGCGCACTTGCAGGATTTTGTCGTCTTCCTTATCTCTTCGGTCTTCTTCTTTGTCTGTCTCTCAAATCTTTCTAATCTCCTCTATTCTATTTATTTTTGCTTGCAGGATTTTGTGGGCTTTTGCAGCCATTAAAGAATCATCAGATTGGTGTCAAACTGATCATATCATACTTTTATTTTGAAATTTGAATGGTAGTATGGATAGATTTTTATTTGGATGAAACTCTTTTTTGAATTGATTTGAATATATTGGATGAAATCATAGAGATTTTAAAATTATAGTATTTTGCAAAATCATAAAATATAGAGGGTTATGTGCAAAGTTTTTGATTTCAGGGACTAATCTATAATTTTGAAGAATTTAGGAATTTTTTTTAAAGTGGCCTATAAGTAGCTGTATGTAAAGTTTTAAAACTTTTAAGATCTTTTTTGCAACATTTTATTTTTAAATTAATAAAATTAGACTTGTCTGTAAATAAAAATCTTTGAAGGATTTATCTATAAATTTATAAAACACCATGTTTACAATTTCATATTTCATATAGGGTTTATTTGCAAAGTATGTGAAATTATTCCAAAAAATTATTTGTAAATATAACTTTTGAAGGGTACTTTTTTGTAAATTCTAAATCTTGTAAAAATTACAAAAAAAAATTTCATGTAATTATTTGTAAGAATTTTCGGTACAAGAATATTTTTGTAAAAGTTTTATCTTGTCAAGGATCTATTCATAAAAGTTTGTTCAATTTAAATACTTATCCATAAAAGTTTATTCAATCTAATGACCTATTTTAGAGGATATTTGATTTAGAAATTCATTCATAATTATTTCTTTTTCAGCCAAGGATCTATTTGTATTAATTTTATTTATTCCAAAGGCCTATTTATAACGATTTTTTTCTCTTCTTGTTGGTCTAGGTTTTAATAGATTTAGGGTTCAATTTTGGTCCAACTTTAGGCCCACACAGTCCAACGTCGGCTAAATCAAATTTAAGCCTAAATTCTATATTAATTTAGGTCTGATTTGAGCTAAAATTTAGGTCAAATTAAGTCACAATTTAGTTCAAGCTGAAATTTATATTTAAATTAAAGTTTAGTGACAATTAAAGCTCTAATTTTGGTAAGATTTTTATCAAATTTAAATTGATAAAAATCACTGAACATTTGATTGGTTTGTAGCTACCGTATAAGTTCACTTGCTCTACAGTCATCAAGATTCCACCATTGTGCCTATACCTTGCTGTCACAACCTCACCATTATACCTTCTCCTCACCACGGTGACCGCTTCCATTGCTTTGATCCCTACTCAATTGTGCCCTAACCACATCTATGTTTTTTTTAGTGACTAGGGAGGTACGTAATGAGATCCCGAGATCCAATTTTGGCATTATTTGAATTTTTTTTATTGATTAGGGTTTGTGAGTTGTGGTAGAATTGAATTTGTGAGTTGATAGCCTGCTTAACCTTAATTTTGTGGTGTTCAACTCGAAACCAATGATTTAGGATCCAAGATTTTTTCTCTCTGTCCTTATTGTTTTCTATTATATTAGAAAGTAATTTTCTTTTCTTGTTGAACTTTAGCTTGTTATAAATGCTCATTTTATCTTTTCTACTATGTGAGAAAGTGATTTCTACGTATGTTCATCTTATATTTCATGTGGAGAAATGACTTCAATTTATTGAGTACTTTTGATTTATTCAACTAGATGGATATCTTCTTTTATTTTCATTTTGGATTGGATGAAAATATTTTATAGTAATTTTGAATTGGAGGAAGACATTCTTCTTGGGATCCATCCAAATTATTACTGTTTAATGTATATCATATAATTTACAAAATTGTTCCTCTTGAACAATCTATTTATTATTTTGTTTAAATTTCATATTTACATATTAATGAAAATAAATATATGTGTGTGGAAGTATTTATTATTTGGTAGTATTTATATACTTACTATTTATATCTACTGCTATGTATTAGTCGAAGATGTTGAAGATATTGAAAACTCCGAAAAGGAATCTCATCAGCTATTGATCCTAAGTCTCCACTTTAGGATCAAAGATAAAGAAATTGATGGCAAACATGACAAAGAATCACTTTTGTCTTCTTCAAGCAATGTCATTCTATTGATTGTTCAACTGCTCGAATATCACAAACAAGAAACTTCTTCTAGATAAAATCCTCTTATCTTTTGATGATTTTGAGTATGGCTTCAGGTTCAAAGGATAATACTTCCAATTGAAGATGAAGAATGCTTGTATATTGTTGGGCCTTCAAATTTTGCGGAATATTGTCAAATTCAACTTGAGGGGTTTGTCGAAGACTACATATGAAGGGTAGAAGATGAGTAGACAAGTGGACAAATACAAGGATCATATAATTAAATTTTTACATATTGACATTCTTCTACAAGGAGAAAAAGAGGAAGAAGACCTTATGAGGACATTGTTGATTTTCTTGCTCAGTTTTCATTTGTTCCTAAACATTGGTCTTCATGTGCTTCTATTCATGGTTCAACACCTAGAGGACATTCCTATGATGGGCAAGTATGCATGGGTGAGGGTCGTGCACATGTGGCTTATGAAAAATGTGTCATTCATTGTGCACAAGATTCAACAAAAAGAGTAGGAAGAGATTATATTTGTTGGCTACTTGAGGGGTTATTGCATGTCACTTTAACTATGATTTCATGAAATGACTACATAGAGCCAATGGACATAATTCAATATATATCCCAGTATACTAGGTTATGAGGGTACTGGAGTACAAAAAGTATCAATTGTAGTTACAATAATAAGAAGCTTAGAACCCAACAAGGTAAGTGTTATCATTTATATATAAGCAAAAGTAGTACGGTTAGTTATTCTATTTATAAATGTGTGTTACTATTTAGATATAGGTTGTTCTACTTTCTTATGGGTGAAAGTGATTAAATATAGGTAGTTATGTTGGTATATGAATAGAAGTAATTAAATATAGGTGGTCATGATTATATATTCTTATATATTTACATATATGTGAGTTTTTTTGATATGGACTTGCATATATTCTTAGAACAATATTATAGCCAGATGTGACCAAAAGATACATCTTCCCTAGTGAGCAAGGTTAGCCTGATATTGGAGAGAGCTCATCCACATCTACGCAACCTCGAAGGGTTAGATGGGTATCCAATGTGCCAACTGCGGTTTAGGAGAGAAAATCTAATACCAATGACAAGAAAGGTATAGAGAAAATTGTGTACGATATGAATGTGAAGATAGAGAAGAGCATATTAAAGATAATGCATGTCTTGAGGACATGATTGGTCACCTTTAGCAAGTCAAGAATTACATCCTCAAAAGTCACAGGGGGTCCACAATAGATCCAGAGCAGCCAAATCCAATCCAACCCATAGCAAATCCTGTGCAACTTAGCTTAGTCTAGTCCATAGTAGATCCTAAGTTGGCCAATTTCGAGGTTCGACCTTCAGTAGTCCCTTAGGTGGAGGAAGTGTCACCGATTGCCAAATCCAAGGCAACAAGAAAAAGGTTTGGTTCCATTAATGTTTCTTTTGTTTGTATATTAGTCTAAAAATTTGTGTGTTATTCTTTTGCAATGCCTAGTGTGTCTCACCTACCCAAAGGTTCTAGAATGCACATGAATTATGTGGTTAGACACCCTAGAAACCTGGACAACCCTTATATGAACCTAATAAAAGAGAAAGGTGGGTTATCAAAGGCTAGAAAAGAATATAGAGGATAAAAAAAGAAGAAGGTCGATATTTCCAAGGTTAGCCAACAATACCCTACCTAGTTCATTCTCAACGAAGGTGTAATTGAAGTTGTGCTTGATTTTATAATTTTGAACCTCATATTGAAATGATCAGCATTTAAAAATTTTGTCGAATGCCCTCTATGACATTGTCCCACAAACTCATAATCAATGATGCATTTTGTCATGATGAACCTTCATATTCAATCATGTTTTCTTTAGATACCGAATATTCGGTACCTTGGCTTTTTTTTAATCAAGGAATCTAGAAGTAGTTTACATCAAAAATAAACACTTTAAATTCAATGTAAATATATCAATCTATATATAATACTTTACCTCGTACATAATCATTGCAATCCTTATAAATACTTTATTTTGTATATAATTATTTTAACCTATATATAAACACTTTATCTTAATATACTATAGTATAAACACTTCACCTAATATATAATCATGTACAAATTTTTGAAATAATATATATCAATTAGACTGCAAAAAATCATATGTAGCTGACAAATGCAATATATTCTAGGATAATGTAAAATCATGCACTCTATATATACATCATATGTAAAAATAACATCGAAAACTAAAGTATGAATATATTTATTCGATAAATAAGTCTAAACACTATCATGAATTGAAAATTCCAGAAAAACACACAACAAACCTTTAAAAATACTCTCAAACAAGGTGCAAATGAAAACAAAAACATAGCATACTTTCAAAGGCATACGAGTATCAAACGAAATAGAGCATAAGATACAAGAAAATTTCACTTAACTTACCCTATTTTGTTGGTGTCAACATGCTTCGAGTTGCTCTTGTTAAAGAGGTTTATGATTTCGATGACCACCTCAATCATAATTTTTTTAAAAGTGTGGTGGATATCATACATACACTGAAAGTCAACGTCACCACAAATTGCCACAAATATCTTTTGCTCGCATGGGATGATAAATTTCATACTCACTATAGAATAGTTCAAGCTCCATTATGTGCAAATCTCATTGAGGATAGAATCATAAGATGACAATGTCAACAAACTCAAAACACAAGTATCCTCTTCAAAATGCATAATAGCAAACATACTCTCCTTACTCAGAATAGTGGTGATCTCTACTAAGAGAGAAGATGAATGATGACTAGTTGAAGAAGATAAATAATGGCTAGTCAAAGAAGATGAATGATGGTTAGTCAAAGAAGATGAATGATGGTTAGTCAAAGAAGATGAACAATGACTAGTCAAAGAGGATAAATGATGGCCAATTAAAAAAGATGAGCGGTGGCTATTCAGAGAAGATGAACAATGGCTAGTGGCAATCTCCATTTAGAGGGACAATGGCGGTTGGTGGTGAGATTTATTTTCTTCAAGCTGCCCTAAATGGTGCCAAAAAAATTCATTCAATACTATCCTAAATGTCACCCTCTCTCCGGTCAATAGCCAAAGAGATATGTCATTAATATGTGCACATACAATGAGGTAGCGCAGGAGCAATGAGGTAATTTCACAACTCCTATGCACCTTCTACGCATGCTTCAAGCTTTTGAGAGAGAAAACATACTAACGCTCATCAATCAATCAAAATAAAAAGTGTACATTCAAATTCTAGTTAAAATTACAAAACAAAGAGAATTAAATTTCCTTAAAAATAAAAAGTGTACCTCATCCTGCTTGTTGATGGAGACTCAAAATGGAAAGAGACATTGCCATAACTTTATCTAATAGTTAGAGATCGAGGATGGGTCACAGTTAGAGGATTTCAATAGCATCATGCAAGCTTATGAAAATTTTTAAGGTCCTCTGGACATGGATGAACAAGAATCGGAGGCATTTGTTACATCCAATTTCATTACTTAAGAAGAAAATGATGCCCTCATACAACCAATTACACTTGTAGAAATTGGGGAGTGCAATATGTCGCTTTGTGAAGAACAAATACCTAGATTGTGATAGAGTTTTACTTGTATATTATTAAACAACAAGTTGTTACCACTGTTTGGCAATTCTTTGAGCATGACATCTTTCCTATTTGGATTCTTTAAAGTAAAGAATCAATGTCATCAATTGCTTGTGGATCACCAAGCTATCTAGCTCTTGAGGTATTGGCAATTCAAATATGTTTATATTTGTGTTGCCACGAAGTTTATGATGATGTAGTTCATAAGCAACTGAATTAAATAGGTAATAACAAACAAAAGTTACAATGGAGCAGTAGTGGATGTGCGGTCCTGTGGAGTAGTTCTCTTTGAATTGCTCATTGGACATCTCCCATTTGAAGATCATAGCCTCACAAATATGTATCAAATGGTGCAAGTTATTTGAAGATAAATGGTAGAAGTTTGTGATTCATTTTCTACTGACACATTTGATTCCACATAACACAAGAGCAGAGTTTAAGTGTCCAACTTGGTTCACTTCAGAGAAGGCTAATTTCTAGGATACTGGATCTACCTCCAAGAAGAGTATTTTAAAATTCTCATTAGCACCTATGATTATAAAAAAGTTTCAACATCTACTCATATAGCATAACAAACTAGAATTGCTTTACAATGCAGCGGGCAATACTCGCAAAGATTCTGCATAACAAATGGTTCCGAACTAAGTACACGTTATTTGCAGGAGCAGAAGAGGATCAAAACATAAAGGTAGCATCAAATGCACTAAATTTGTATCTTGTGCAAGAGAAAGGTAGTAATGCAACAAAAGGAGTAGGTCCACGTCATATCAATGTTAGATGTGCTAAACCTATCCGATCTTTTCAAAGAATAGGTGATGCTGAGATTGGCATTTAGCTCTAAGTTTAATTAGTGATTTTTTTTGTTGGAGGAGCCGAAAGGGTGTCTAATCAGATTAATATAGTGGGTCGGATACCAAACCATCACAAAAACTAAGGTCATAGGATATGAGCCTTTTTCACTATATATACTGGACTCTATCTATCCAATATCCGATATGATACTAATTTATCACATCTGACATTATAACAATCTCTCCTTTCAGATGTGATTTGATCACATCAATTTTAACACTCTTAATCAAGAACTCTTTTACTCGACCAGTTCTATCGTGTGACCCATACCAACGAATTTTTATCTCATTCTTTTGATTTTTTTAAGAGAAACTAATATGCAACTCAATTTAGTCACATCATCACGGTAATTTTGATTTTAAGAGTTTACACAACTTCGAATCTTAAGTTCTGATATGACTTGTTGGGAGAGTCAAAAGAATGTCGAATTAGAATAATATAATGTGTCGGACACCAAATCATCCCAAAAGCTTAAACTCATGGGATATGAGCCTTTTTCACTCTATATATTGGACCCTATCTATCCAATATCCGATGTTGGACTAATTTATCATATCTGACATTATAATATTTTTTTTGGGCCAATTTCTTGGTTAACTTGAGGTAATGCAAAAATAGATGTGGCAACATACAACCAAGCTTGGATCAAAGCATTTTGTTGATGAAACAATAGAAAATTGAATCTACTGTAGAAGCTACAAGCTTTGATGTGATGAAGTTGAACACTTTCTAGGTGAAACTTTATGACAAGAAAAGTTTCTTCAGATATGGATCATATCTTATAGTATTTGCAGAAGTAGTAATTACATTATATATGTATATATTTTTCACACATATCATTGTTAGTATGCAAAATTGGAAAAACAGCACCATATTTGTTCCTCTTTGCTGAAAGCCTAGGTGATTCAACTGACACCAACGGATTGCATGATGGAAGTCTCAAAATGTTCAGGAAATCTGAGCATATTCAAAGAGGTATACATGGTTAATAATCCAAATTATGCTGTAACTTTTGAGATCAAGCACTAAGTTTCATATTTCTTATGTTAATCAAGAACTAGTTCTGCAGAAGCTTGTCAAGGTTGTTAAAGAATTCTGGTAGCTCAAACTCATCAGGCATGCATGCAAAGAAACCTAAGAGAAGAAGATAGAAGAGTCTTGATTAGAATTCATTATTGCACCAACATTTCTACTTTATTGAAATATAAGATAAGCATGATATGCTAACAAGATATATCTTGAAACATTTGTTTTCAAATAATAGAAGAGCAAGAGACTACTACACAAGCAAGACCTGTGGAGAATCATATGTATTTATCTAAAATATTAGTAGTGGCAATAGTATTATTTATAAATTAAGTATTTTTTAAGTATTTGTTTAGGTGTTTTCTTTATTTATATTTATCTTTTCTTACATGGGAGTCAAGATAGATAATTTTCTGTAAATAAAATGAGAATGCAAGAGTTTATTGTAATGGTACTACTGTTAGTCATTAGTGATGCTAATATTTTAGCATATATGAATGACTATATTCACGATGCTAATTTTTATTTAATAGTGGCAATTTAACTAATCGTCATTATTAATTAAGGATGATTTTTTAGCACTGTAACTATTCACGATGCTTGATTATCGTTACAAATTAGTGCTATTAATAATTTTTTGATGTTAATTATAATTGCAGTGGCACTAAATTAGTATCGAGAATACATTTAATTATTATAGTGTTCCTTGGTATTTAGCTTATTACGTGGATATTACTTGGAATCTGCGGGCTTGGGTTCATGCGTCTTCCCTCATGTTGATTATGTACTCAATTAAACTGGGAATTGGCTTTGAAAAGTTGTATACAGCTTGTAATTTGAGCAGATTTGGACGACAGAGCGTGTGGGAACTTTACCAATAAAGTTTTTGGGCTCGAGTTGTTGCCAACGACTCTTGGTTTATCCGTTTGGGTTTGTAACCAGTTTTAATGTTTTTTTTTTTTTTTTATTAGAAAAAGTAAGTTGTTGAAAGACGCGTGAGCCCGAGTTGGAAATTGTGGAGCCGGGTCCAAGGAGCCCTAACCACAAAATGCGTCTCCATTTGCCGACAGGTTTGCTTCAGCTTCCGAACCGTATCATTTATATAGAAGAGGTTTGGTGGCCGTGGTCCTTACAATCCATCGCTGTGATCAGACCAAGAAGTATTACTCCCCCATAGGACACTAGCGCACCCTCGAGGTCAAACTCGTATATCTCAGATCAACATCAATTTAAGACCCCGAACGAACCACTTTCTCAATGCAATGTCAGCAGTTCGGATCGTGTCCTAGGCAACATAAGGTAGAATATGTTTCACCATAAGTAAATTCCTCTTGCAGGACTTTATTTCGTAGGACACCATCGCACCCCCACACGTGTCTTGCGATTCGGAGTCGCGTATCTTAATTCGTATTTAACAGCTGAGATCTCGTCCTACGGCATACGGAGTAATATAATCATTCCAAGTTTAAACCCCATTTGTCTGTCTCCAGATCTCTTCGCCGGCCGGAGCGAGGAGGAGAGCTGATGGCGGAGGAGGCGAACAGGGGCGTGTCTTCTGCTGCGTCGATGTTGGCCGGGGGAAGGAAGGTGGTAGTGAAGAGCGCGGACATGAAGGAGGAGATGCAGAGGGAGGCAATCGACTGCGCGATGGCGGCGTTCGAGAAGCAGGGGTTCGAGAAGGACGTCGCCGAGCACATCAAGAAGGAGTTCGATCGGAACCACGGCCCTACCTGGCATTGCATCGTCGGCCGCAACTTCGGTACCTTCTCCATCTTATATCATAGGGTTTCTTTTTCAGTACTAGTGGTTGCTTCTCTAGAGGTAGATTTTAGTGAACAATTTTTGAGAAATTTGAGGTCTTATGATGATTTATAATCTTGTGGGAGTAACAATTTAAGTTGTCTGAATTGATTCATTTGATTGATAGATTTTCAACTGGTGAAAATTTTCAAACGTGGGATTTAGAATCTTTAAGTTCTCTATTACTTAGGCAAGAGGAGTGAGAAACTACTTGGTTTAAAAAAGTGGGAAAAAGGAAGGAAACAGAAAGAAAACTTAAGATAATACGTTGGTTGCAGATTATGTGGAGTGGTTGTAGGAATTAAGTTTTACAAGGATGGGACAAAATTGAGGGGAATGTCATGTAAATCAAAATAGTTTTATTCCTACAAATTGCAATCGTTCAACTAGAGCTTATGCAATATTTTCATGATTTTCGAGCTTCTTTACTGTTGGTTGCAAGGAAGCATATAAGATGTCTAAAGTGATGTTTCTAACTCCATTAGAACCAGAGCATTTTGCCATCAGTTAAAAAATAGACATTTCAAGCATTTTTATTGTAGATTATTTGGAGTAGTTGTAGGAATTAAATTTTAGAAAGATATGACGAAAATTTATAGGAATTGGATGTAAATTGCAATGGTTTTATTTCCACAAGCTAAAATCCCTCGACAAGATACCATACAATATTTTCATACTTACAGCCTTAGGGAGTAATAGACAAATTTGATTTAGAAGAAAAAATTTATTAAATGTTTAAGGACTATGGCAATTTATAGTTGTGTCAGAGCTTCTATAGTATGCAGTTTGTGGATGATGGGATGGAGCAATCAATCTCATTATGATGGCTGTAACTTGTAGAGAAATATAGAAAATGTATTGGAATTGGGGTAAGAGTCTGGATTTATCATTTGCCAACACCCTCCCGATCAATCAGAACTAAGATAGGCCATGGGTACCCACCAGCATGTTGATTGCATTTACTTTACCTTTTCTTATTTTCCAAGGATGTAGCTTTGCTGAATTTCCAACCCTTGCTGCATTGAGACCTAAGCTTCACTAGTTTAAGCCACATGTCTCTACATGTGGGTCTAAGGTTCTCTGCATCAGACCGTTCCTAGACCTTGCTTTGATGTAAACATCATGAAATGTACTGCCTCCCACATGCTAAAGCAGATTCTCTGTTCTTTTAAAATTTATGTCACTGTTCAAGGAGGCAAGCAGTGGTTAGGATACTAAACACAAAGCTCGAATGATTTCATCTCATTCAACAATAATTCATTTTTATATTCTCTTCTAAGCCAATTTAGTGGTTCTATCTGAATTTATTTAGGTTATATGAAGTTTTAGGCTGTAGTTAATTCTGAATTAATTTCGTTAAAAAAAAATTAGCTTAACTAAATGCAACGTTAGAATTGTTTGTTGGCACTGTTCATGTGGAAGATGTCAAGAATTCATAGTGAGAAGTTGGAATGCCTTCTGTTTGAACTCTTAAGTTCGTAGTGAATCAGGAGCAGAGCAAAATCATTGGACAGCTTACATTTAGTGATTGATCATGCACTAGCTTGTTTTTGAGTTATAAATACCTAACAAAATAAAACTACAAACTGAACTCCTGCATTTTCTATGTAATTGTACCTGGAACTGCATTTTGGTTAGCATCTAGTTATAGTTTCAATCCTACTACAAGAGTTCTAGCACCCTTTGTTTTCATTCCTTTGGATCAATTTGTTGTGGAAATGAGCTTCCAAAAGAGTACCTACACGCATCGCATATGTTGACCTACCTTGACTTATTTTTTTCATGTATGAAAAGTTTGACATTCCATGACCTAATTAGAATCCGAGGCCATTTATGTGATTTCTTTCTAATCTCAACATATATCAAAACCTGGCAACTTCTTCTTACATCGAGAGTGCACTTGTTAATTAGTAGATGTATGACTGCTATTAGTTACACTTTTTGAGAATAGAAAATAACTTTTCAGGAGCCGGATAAAAGTTTGTTACTAAGAACATGTCTTCTTTGATACAGTCCAATTATTTTAAGCTATATTGGTTTATCTCCTTTCCTCACTTTGTGCTCAATAGAATTCTTTAATTAGAAATGCAGAAATAAAATATTACACTGGTTTTTAGTTGCTTTTAAGTATATGGTTTGTTTCTCACTGTAAATCAAACAAATTATTGTTTTTTACTAGTAGTGTGATTCCCTGGACCGGTTTTGGATGGCACTGCAAACTTTTCAGAAATAAATAAATAAATAAAATAAATAGACATATTTTACCCAAATACTTGCTTCAATGATATGGTCTTTTGCCAGTTTAAGTTAGATCACCTTACATAGATTAATTGATGCTTTATTGGATTGTTAACTATTTTTGAATACTGTTTGGAACAAGTAGGATAAAATAAGCACAAGAAGCCCATATATTTTTGTCCACATTGGCCACAAATTTATTGCAAAGATTTGCTTTAAAAATATAAGCTACCTTTTCTGTAATTCTTCTCCACATGCATTTGAGTGATGCAGTTATGCTAGCAGAGGTTGGTCTAACTGTTAAACCACTGAGTGCGTGTTTGGCTAAACCTGCTTTTCCTATGGAGTTTCAGGTCAAGTGGTAAAAATCATCTATAGAAGAAGTTTGGAAATAGTTTTGATGACTATTTCCATGTAACAACCACTTGCGTCAATGCTGTCAATAACAATCATTTCCTTCTGATTTTAACCCTAAAGTACAAGTAACTAATTCTAGTCTAATATCTGCTCCTCTGTGCTATACACCAAAATAAAACCCCTCTTCTGTGCTTCTATTCTATATTTGCAATTAATTTCCATGTATTTGCGTAATATGTAAATCTTCAATCTTATAGTCACCTTCTAAAATTTCTAGTTGTTTCACAATTTCACAAATTCAAAGTTCTGTAAAATCTCTTTTTAGTTTAGATGTTTTAGTTTAAAAGTTAAAGGCACTACAAAATCACATTTGACACCTTATTCATGCTACATCAAGAAATTATCACAACTATATATGAATTTACTCTTTGCTGCAAATTGTTTGTTGGTTCTGCTGCACAGCTATAACATTTGAACTGCTGGATTCTCTTTTTGATTACTAGTATTATTTGATTTTGAGTGCTTCTCCCATTGTTTTAATCACCAAAATCCACTTTGTTTCTTGCAGGTTCATATGTGACACATGAGACCAACCACTTCATCTATTTTTATTTGGACCAGAAGGCAATCTTGTTGTTCAAATCTGGTTGACCCCATATTTGGAGAATTTCCCTGCAAAATCTGGGTCCATAATTTCAGAAGCTTCAATCTCTGCAAACCATACACTGGAAATCTGTACTGATTAGGCTTGTTGATTGTGTAAGTTCATGGAGACCTTCCACGAAACTGTAAAGAGTAATGTACTTACATTGCTAGGTTGATTCAAGCCTATGTTGATCTGTGATCATAGATAGGTACAGTATCTGATCATTCTCGGTTTGCATTTTGTGTTGATATGTGCTCTTTTCTTTAGTATATTTCTAAACTTGCATAGATTTCTTTAAAGCCTCAAAACTTGCATATATTTCTAAGCTTGTTGTAGATTTCTTTGTGATCAGTTTTAACTAGTAAAGGAGTCAATGGGGAAGGCCTTCTTTCCATCTTCTAATTCCAGGATTTACACGTAATTATGGTAACTAATAAGGGTTAACGTGCAAATTTCCTTTTGTTTTTCTCCAAGAGTTGAGGCTTAAAAGTGTGCAATTAGAAAACAAAATAATATGTCATCTTTTTCAAGCATAGCAGTAGTACACATTCTTGAATTGCCTTCTGAAGCACAATCCATGGTAATATACTCATCTACAGGTCATTGGGAATTTTCCAGTTCTGTTCCAAGTCCTGCTGAAATGCCATATTTTTGAAGCATCCTTCTGATGTGAAATCCATATCCCTTTGATTTTACAGTTAGACATGGTGTTAATTCTCTCTGAAATGACTAAACTACCCCTGTTTCAAGATTTGAGCTATTTTTTGGTGTTTGTGATTTTCTTATCAAGAATGACCCTTCTCATTGTATGCGAGTAGACAGGATAGACTTGCTGCTTTTAAATGATTATCTCACTTGTTTTTTGTGCTTTTTGCTTGTGGCATTGTGGATCTTGATATGCAAGAATTCTCGTGGAAGGCAAGTTAATTTCATGTTTGGTTTGTGAAGATCTATTGAAACCCTAATATTAAGGTGTTGCTGTATAAGTTTTTGGCAATGATCAAATGCTCATTGAATTGGGGCTTTTCACAGGGAGCTGTTGTAATTTGCTGTTGATTTCTTTTGTATGCTTAGAATGATTTGTGTAATTAGCAAAATAGGGCTGATCTGTGTATATTGGTGTTTTCTGTTCATATGTATGCTTGATTGGATGTAGTTTTGGGTCAAGGATAAATGCCTTAATTTTTGAGGTTGTTGCTAGTTGTTGATGTTGAGCTCCCTGTCAATTGAGTGACATTTGTGATTGGAGTTGTTAATGTCGTGTTTTTATATTTATATTTGATTGATAATGACATTTGTGATTGGAGTTGCTAATGTCGTGTTTTTATGTTTATATTTGATTGATAATGTTCATATATAACATGTAGCATTTCAACTTTCAAATATCTTGTGTATGTATGCATATTAGTATTCAAGTATGGATCATAATGATGAAATTTTAAATAATCTTTTATGCATTGTTTGTTGGTTATGTAACAAGGGTCACATGAGTAGTGAGAAAAAAAATTTGATCAGGCACCACTGCTGCTTTTATCTGAAAATTGTGGCCGAAAATGATGGAAAACCACTACTGGCTTTTGGAAGCTACCCCATTTGGGAGATCAATTAACTATCCAGACCTAGAGAATGAGAGGTCATAATTGGACGAAATTCTTCAACTTATGACAGTGACCAAACAGCTGAATACCTGCAATATTCAATGCTGGCTAGTGCATTACACCAGCAAAATTTTCAGAATGAAATTGGTGTCTTACATCTTTTTTTTTTTTCTGATTGTCTTACATCATGTTATATGCTTCATGAAATCAGCATGCTTTCTGCTGAAAATTTAAAAGTAAAACTACAACATATTTGCAGTCCCTTTTGGTGCTTTTGTACTTGTCCTCTGGTCATAGAAAACCTTAGACTTCTTGTCTGAATTTTATCAATTCAAACTTATTGTATTATGTTCTTGTATTGTACTACCCTTTTGTTACCAAAATCCCTCCCATAATCATTGTTCTCACAAGTTTTCCAATCTAAAACTGCCATAGATTTCATCTCCATCTATGTATATAAACAACTGTTGTTTTTAAGTTATTAATTTTTTAGAAAATAGTTTTGCACACAATTGTCTTTCAGACCATATCGTTGTACTTGAATTTGTATGGTGCCTCTTTCTTAAACCAGGGCTAGGTTCCAACTATGAGATAGTTGTATTTAGTATAAGAAAAAATTTATTGACTTTTGGATTTTCATAATGATAAAATTAATATTTAATAAGTTTCTTAAGTTATGATAAGTTTTATTATTTACATTGATTATCCAAACTCGTAAAGGATAGAGTCTCAAGATTAAAGTTTGAAGATGATGACTATAATATAAAGATGATAATTTGAAGATGAAACTTAAAGATTGAAATAAGAGTTCAAAAATGCTCAAGATGTGGGATCAGCTCTAATTTCGTAGGTTTAGTTTTTTTTTATTGAATCAAAAATTTGATTGTTAATTTATTAGAGCTTTCTATTTGACATCTTAATTAACATGAAAATATTTTATCATTTTAGTTTAATATTTTTTCATGTTAATTTAATGAAATTGTTGTTTAATCAAATTTTGCAAATAAATTTTAAGTTGAATTTGTCAAGTTCGGTTGCCCAAACTAATTAGTTCAAGCATTTGAACTTAATAAATAGAAAAATAGCATTCTGATTCTACAAACTTCAATCATTGGAACTATGAGTTCTATTGTTCGAGCTCAAAGGTTTCGTTGCTAGAACATGTAGTTCGGTTGACCAAACACGTGATAACAAAACTTAATGACTAGTTTTTTCAACTGTTAGAATAGTTTGGTCATGAGTTTGGATGACAAAATATATCAAAAACAACCATGAGTGATGTCAATAGCTAGTTTTTATCTCTAATGATTATATAAAGTCTTGAGACTTATTTGCTCAGTAAGGATAACTAGGTTTTATATACTTAGAGTAAGATCTATCCTCTCAGAGTCTTTTAGTCTTAACAAGAGCTCTAATTGATTGTTAACTTTCAAATCTTCACTATCTTTGTGTTTCAATCTTTGAGAGTCCTTTGTTGTGAAATTTTGTGTAATTTGTTACAATCTTTATCATAATTTTTCAGGTTATTAGGAGAGTTTTGATTGTTGTTCTAAGTTTTATGATAGTAGTGAGAGTGTACACTCTTCAATTTATGTGGAGTGGACAGTTAGCTCCAATGTGGAGCAATATTTGCGGATTTCAAGGTGAGGTAAGGCATAACATGATCCAAACAAAATGACAATCCTAGTAAAGAATTTTAAGTCCTTAGAATTGAAGCAAGAGATATGGAGTAGGCAAGATTGGTTGGTAAAGTACGTATATCAGTTTGTACTCTCTCTACTACTTCATTTGTATTATGCACTGAAATTTAATTGATTGAAAAATTACATTACATATGATTGTGGATTGATCATTTTTATTTAGTTTAATCATTTTATTACTTGTAAAAGAGTTTTAATCATCTACTTATCCTTAAAGTGCTTGTGGATTTTCAACTTATGAAAACTTATTTTTTATTTGAAAATCTATTTTACCTCTCTCTTAGGTTATCATTTGGGCCTTTAATTGCTATCCTAACTGGTGTTCTTAATTTAGGTTTGACAACCTTTGATTTCTTTACTTTTTATTTTAATTAACAAATTAGTAGGATTCTTCGTTGTTAAATGAATTTTCAAATTTTGTGTATTAATTTGTTTTGAATCTTTTCTTAATCTCATACTAGATTATTTAATTTTATTAGTATCATAGATAAGGGGAGTGTGTATGTATTGTTTATGATTTTTAAATTCCATTCTTGTGATGTTTTAAGCAATATGGATGATTCTTCATAATGTAGACATTTATGGGAGTTGCACTTTTGTTAATGTCAAAAGGAAGAGAACAGTATGAAGAGTTTTGAAATTTGTTAAATCCATTGCTAGTTGATCTCTATATCTAAAAGCATGGTTGATTACTTTTTATACCATGCTTACCTGCTTTAACTATGTATAGTTTATCATCATCGAAAAAGGAGAGATTGTTGATGTTTAGATTTTGATGATAATAAAATTAATATTTAACAAGTCTTTTTTAAGTAATGATGAGCTTTAAGTAATGATGATAATAAAATTCGTGAAGAATCAAGTCTCAAAATTAAAATTTGAAGATGATGACTTAAAGATAAAGAGAATAATAATTTGAAGACGAAACTTAAAGATCAAAGCAAAAGTTCAAAAAATACCCAAGATGCGGGATCAACTCCAAGCTTATAAGTTTAGTTTTTCATTCTTTCATTGAGGTGAGGATTTAATTGTTAATATATTAAAGATCTCTGTTTGACATTGTCATTTATAGTTTTGATGACCAACCAACCTTGTATTTGATTATATCTTGAGCATTTATAGCAAATGGCTAAGCCAAGTTCAAAATGGAGATTAAGGCCATTTGGAAATCTCAAAATGGACAAAGTTTGCCATATGAATGCAGGTTCGATCGGCTTGTAAAATGGACTTTATTTAGCTAGTTTTGAAAGTTACTACTTTAATTTTGCTATGTTAGAGATAATATGTTTGACTTGCAATCCTCATAGATGAAATATTTAATTTTACCATTTTAAGGTAATCCATTTGATTCCATCACTTTGGAGGTAGTAAGCTTAATTTCACTGTATTAGAGGTGATAAGCTTCTTTTGTCATTTTTAAGATAGCATATTTAATTTTATCACTAGTTAAGTGGCCTACTTAAAGTTTTTGTCAAGAATTTCACAACTTTTGACTTGACACTATGGATTATGGGGCAAAGGATAACATCACGTGTCCCTTTGGATATCATGACTGACATCTTAATTATCCACTTTTTTTTATAACCATTGGGAAAAAAATTGTCCGTGCCTCCTACTATTTTGTGATGGGGGAGAATCCTTGATCAATTTTACATTTTGATCCCTCAATTACATGTCACCTTGGTGAGCTTTTGACAAAGGGATTTTGATTTTTTTTTTTATTTTTTTTTTTGTCTGCAACCTTTCGATGGTGGGAGAACGAAAATCTTACTTGGTGTTAGCTTGATGAATTGGTTGTTCACTTCAAATACTTCAAAACCATACTTTTTATTAAGAATTCGAATGAAAGAATACTTGATTTTACTTTCATCTTCTTTTATGAGAGGATAGATTAATTGCTTGATTGAACATTCATAGAGGATCCTTGGGCAATATGCCTCCTGTCATTGTCATATGCTCTTTGGAAGAGAGTTGTTACATATGCTCAAATGCTTTAGATTTGAGCATTTCTCGTTTTCATCCTTACATAAATTAACAAAGAAGTGTGGTGATTATTTTTGAGAAAAAAAATTCTTTTTAATCAAAAGGAGTTCCACTTTTCTTTTCTAATAAGATAGAACCCTGCATTCACCATAGTAAGACTGCCACTTGATAATAGTTAAGGGAAGAGATCTCAATCCATGTTGGAGTGGCCCAAAAATGGAAATATTTGCCCCTAGTTTTTTATTACTTTAAATAGTGATTAATGTCTTGATCAGTCACTCCAAGTGATTTGACTTTGATCCCTACTTTCGCCTTATCATCCATACCACATCTTGGTAGAATAAAGAATAAAGCAGAAAGATGCTATTTTCATGGGGCTTATCTTCTATAATGCCATATTGGCATGTTGGAGTAGAACACACTATAGAATTAGTTAGATTAATGAGCAGATATCTTAATCAGTGTTTGTCAAACTATAGTACATCATGCTAATAGCTCATCTTCTAGAATGTCATATTGGTGCATGAGTTTCGAGAGAAGTAAACTTATGAAGTGATGTTCTCTCCTTTTTCTTCTTTTGATTGTGATGCTGGAAGAAGTAAATGATGTAAAGCATATGTATTTGTACTTATTTTTGAAAGAAAAATTTTCTAAAGATTCATTTTTGAAAATATTTTAGTAGATCTGTGAGAAATCCTTTCATCTTCAATTAAGGCCTCCTACTTAATTTAACTTATTAAAGTTTAAGTATTATTTTATCTCAAGATGTAATAGGTCACGAATCAATCTCCCCTTACATCTTTTCTTTAGTATAATATTTTCTTTAAGAACCTATTTTTTCTGGTGACTTCGTCATTTTCACCATTTTCTTATTAGTTAGTTGCTTTTTTAACTTCATCTTTGATCTCAGATGCCTCTTAAAATCAATTTTCAAAGTTTACACACCACAGATGCCATCAAGTACTTACTCTTTGGGTGGTATTTTTTGGTCAATAATACACTAAAATGAGGCTAGACTAGTCCTCCTAATTCTGATATGCAATCCAATTTTCTCTTCTTTTTCTTTAAATTAGAAATCTCATTCCTCGTTTGAGCATCCTAGGTTTGCAAGCTCACAGATGCCAACCGATTCTTTCTCTTTGAGTTTGTCTCTATTGCCTTGGTTTTTCATTTGAGATTTATCCATTTAAGATTTTGTCTTCCATTATTTATCTTAGGGGTGATTTATTACCTCTAGAAGGAGATTTCTAAGAGGTTATCTTTCAAGTTTAGTACTTTTGTCTTTGAAGCAACATCTCTAAAAATTTCAGTCCTTTTGATAACAATTCAAAATAAAGCCTAATTTTCATAACGATCAAGCCAACATTTACATAATAAACTAAGTCTATCTTGCATAGCAATCAAGCTCACATTTATATGGTAATCGACTCCACTCTCATGTAGTAGATCTAGCCCATTTTGCAAGATGATCAAGTCTATATTCATATGCAAATATAGTCCATTTCTATGTGATAAATTTAATCCACTTTCGCATGGCGATTAAGCCTACTTTTATTTGAAAAATTAAATCCACTCTTACGTAGCAATTCAAGTCCACTCCTATGTGGTAAATCAAGTTTATTTTACATGGTGATTAAACCCGCATCTTAGAGCAATTAAATCTACTTTCAAGTGGATATTTTATATGATGATCAAATCTGCATCTTTATAGCAATTAAGTCCACTTTCAAGTGGTGAATTAAGTCCATTTTCTATGGTAACCAGACCTACATCTTCATGGCAACCAAGTCTACTTTCAAGCAACCAAGTCTACTTCATTAAGTCCATTTTATGTGGTAATCAAACCTGCATCTTCATAGTAATAAAGTCCACTTTCAAGTAATAAATTAAGTCTATTTTTCATGGTGATCAAGCCTACATTTACATGGCAAATCAAGTCCACTTTCAAGTGGCAAACAAAGTCCATTTTACATGGTGATCCAAGTTGCATCTTCATGGCAATCAAGTCCACTTTAAAATGACAAATTAAGTATATTTTCTATGGCAATCAAGTCTACTTTTATGTGGAAAACTAAGATAAATCAAATTTATTTTACGTGGCAATCAAGCCCATACTTAAATGAAAAATTCACTCTTATGTGGTAACTCAAGCCCATTCTATGTGACAATCAAACTAGTATTTTAATGGCAAACTAAATCCATTTTGCATGGCAACCAATCCCTTATTTGCATGGCAAGTCGAGTCTCCTTACACATAGCAAACAAAGTCCTCCTTTACGTGGCAAATTTAACCCAATTTTGCAAAGCGACTAAACTCATTTTTTACTTAGAAAATTAAGCCTACTTTCACGTTGCAAATCCATCATTCTTGGTGATCAAACCTACATCTATGTGCTAAATTAAGTCTACTCTTATGTGGCAAATCTAGTCCATTTTATGAGGCAATCAAGCCCACATTATATGATGAACACAGTCCACTTCCATATGGCTGATTCAATCCACTTTTGTATGGCAATCAAGCATACTTTCATATAATGAAATAAGCTCACTTTCATGTAACAACCACATTTATAGGGCAAACAAAGTCCATTCCCGTGGCAATCAAGCATGCATTTACAAGATAATCTAAGTCGACTTTTACATAGTAAACTAAGTCCATTTCATATGACAATCAAGTATATATTTAAATATCAAATCAAGCCCACTCTTATGTGTCAATTCAAGTCCATTTTATGTGGTGATTAAGCCTATATTTAAATGACAAATCAAGTCCACTCTCATATGATAATTCAAATTTATTCTGCATGGCGATCAGGCCAACATTTGAAGAGTAAACTAAGTCTATTTCTACATGGCAAAGTAAGCTCATTCTATGTGGCAATCAAGCTCGTATTTAAATGGTAGATCAAGTCCACTTCAATGTAGCAAATTAAATTCACTTACACATGACAAACCATGTTCATTTTAATATGACAATTTAAGTCCAATTCCATATGGCAAACTAGGTCTATTTTGTATGGTGATCAAGCCTACATTCATATGACAAACTAAACCCACTTTCATATGGCAATTAAAGTCCATTCTGTACAGTGATCAAGCTTTCAAATGGCGAATCAAATCCACTTACAAGTGGTAATCAAGTTTACTTCTACATAGCAATTTAAGTATACTCTCATGTGTCAAATCAAGTCCACTTTCATATAACAAATCAAATATACTCTCAAGTGTCAAGCTTAGTCAACTCTAAGATATTAACATAGGATTTAATTTCAAATCTTCTTGAGGTTTATAAAAATCAATAAAAGCCTGCAAAAGAAAAAAGAAGAGGAGAGGGCCAACAAGCCATCGTAGGAGAGCAGGAAGAGATCATCAAGAAAAACCATCAAAGAATGATCATGCAGGGAGGGGAAAGGAAATCAATAAGAAGACAAAAAGAACGGTTTGGAATTTGAACTTAGCTTTTATTTCTTTTTCTCTTCTCTCTCTTTCTCTGCTTAGGGTGCTCTTCTCTTTTGTCCATAGTTGCTTACTGTTGTCTCGGCATCTAGCTGATCATCCGTTGAAGGAGTTTGAGCCAGCCCCCACACCCACACCAGTCCATAGTCTCGATTTGTCGCTCCAGAAGCCCCACTTGCTAGACCTCATCAAAACCCTAACACTCCACTGCCTGTTCCATCAACTACGGCTCCACCGTGCACCTATGCCTCTTTGGTTTCCCATGTACCAAACAAGCCACTCCCCCCCGGTCCAACCGCACTCTGGTGGCTTTCACCTCAACCGCGCAACCTATGCTGAGCAATTGCCACCTCCATCGCCCCTCCACCGTGTCCGTAGCTCGTCATCACCGGCCATACACCTACTATTTGAGGTGATTTTTGTTACAATTAAATTTGATTGAAATATGGTTAGAATTGAGGTTTGTATACTACTAAATTATGGATTAAATGTGAATCTCAGTCAGGCTTAAATTATATCTGAGTTTGACCAAAAAGTAATCTTAATTTGGACTTGAATTATTGAAAAATTTGGGCTCAAGTTAGGCTTAATCAAAATGGGCTGACTAGGCTAGTTACTTGAACCAAAATTAGGCCCAAAAATCATCTAAAATTTGGACCAAAATGACAAAATACAAAAATTTTATAAATAAATTTCTGGATTAAATAAATATTCATAAATGGGCCATTGGTTGGATTTCTTTACAAATAAGTCCTTGGAATAAGAATTTTATAAAAAAGTTCAATAAAATCTTAAAATTATAAATTAATCTTGCAAAATTTAGAGTTAGCAAATAAGCCCCTTAAAACATAGATAATTACAATTCAACCCATATGAAATCTAGAGTTTACAAATAAATTCCTCTAAAATTTTTTATTTACAAATAATCGCTTAAAATTTTAATTTTTTACAAATTAATTTATGAATAAGTTTAAATTTTGTTCAAAAAGGACCCTATAAATTTTAAAATTTTATAAATAAGTTTTTTTATAAAGAGACCCCTAAAAATTTATGGAATTACAATTTGGCCCAAATTTTTTGGAAAAAAATGCAAATAGCCCCCTATAAATTCAATATCTAAAATTATTATAATTTTTAAATTATTATCATCTACATCAAATAAACTTATCCATATCCATTTATAGGCTTATCCAATTTTAAACAAACACATCCACAACTATCCAATCAAAATAGAACTCATCCAAAGCAAATAGATAAGATTCTTGATCTAAATTTGAACGAGATTCGTTCTAGGTCAACTCTATCTATTCAAGCCCTATATAAACCTATAAATATCGAAAAAAAGAGGCAAGAAATCCATTGTAGAAGATCAGGGAGAGATCAGGACTCAGAAAGCTCAAAGAAAGGAAAAAGGAATTGAAAATGAGCAGGAGAAGAATCAAAAGCAAGGAAAAATAGTGAGGTTATTAAATTATCCCATACTTTGTTTTCTTTGCTTTCCTCGCATAATCTGCTACCTTTTGCTTCCCAATTTTCATGTAATATTATTATTTACCGTTGCCTGCTCGATGTGCTACTTTCTTAACCAAGATGTAGATGTGTCCTAATCAAAACATTAACCAGATCCTGGCCAAGCCCTAGCCAAAGTTGGTTGGCCAACTTTGCACCTGACCTTAGCTCGCCAACACCATATTCTTATGGTCACACTAGGCCACTAGCTCCACTCCTAGTTACTATTCATGTGGGCCACCAATACTAGATCTACAAGTACCATTCTAGGTGCTTTGGCAAGGTTCAAGAAAAAAAAAAGTTTATTAAAAAAGAGAAAAGGCTTCTCTGACCTTGATTTTTGGTGGAGCTTGATCAACAATGACATTTGTGGTCCTTGGCACAACAACAGAGCTCCACCAACACCGTAGCCACACACAGCTTCTTGAAGATGGTAGATTCTCAAAGACGTGAGCCCTCAACACTACCTGCAGCTACCTGTGGCCCTTCAAAGATGGCAGACTCTTGACACCACAGCCACTTGCAAGCCCTTGAAGAGGGTGGACTCCTAACATCATTGTGGCCACACGCGACCCCTTGGAGATGGTGGACTCATAACACTACTCATGGTCCCTCAAAGATAGTGAATTCCCATCACCCCAACCTAGCCTTCAGGCTTGCACTCAGTAGGCATTCGGAGTTGCACCAAACCAAACTTCTGACTCACACCTAGCTAGTCTTTAGGCTCTTATTCAGCTAACCTTCGGACTCACATACAACTAGCCTTCAGACTTGCACTTAGTTAGCCTTCGGACTTGCAGCTAAACTAGCTTTTGAGCTCACACTTGGCTAGTCTTCAAACTCGTACCTCAGCCAGCCTCAGGGCTGCACTTTAGTCAGCCTTCAAGCTTACACTCAGCTAGACTTCAGGCTTGCACTAAGCTACCCTTCTAGCTTGCACCAAGTCAACCTCCAGGCTTGCACCTAGGGAGCCTTTGGGCTCATGTCCAAGCCAGCCTTTGAGCTCACACTTAGCCAATCTTTGAGCTCGCACTTAGCAAGTCTTCAAGATCGCATTCAAGCCAATCTTTAGGCTCACACATAGCCAGCTTTTGTGCTTGCAACTCAACCATCATACATACTCGCACCTTAGCTAACCTTTAGGCTTTCACTTGGCTAGTCTTTGGATTTGCACCTCAAAGTGCCTTTAGGCTCACACCTCAGACTGTCTTTGGACTCACATACAACCAACCTTCGGAATGGCACTCAGCTAGTCTATGAGATTTTATCTAAACCAGTCTTGGGCTCACACTAAGTCAGCCTTCAAGCTCACATTCAGCCAGCCTTCGAGGTCACACTTAGCTAGCCATCAAGCTCACATCTAAGCCACTCTTTGGGCTCATAGTTAACTAGCCTTGGGGCTTGCACTCGCTAGCCTTTGAGCTCACACCCAACTAGCCTTTGGGCTTGCACTAAGCCAGCCTTTAGGCTCACACTCAACTAGCCTTTAGGCTCACACTCAGCCAGCATTTACACTTACATTCAAGCTAGTCTTTAGGCTCACACTCAACCTATTTTCGGGCTCGCATTCAGCTAGCCTTCCGGCTTGCACCCAGTCAACTTTTGGGCTCACACTTGGCCAATCTTCTAACTCTTAGCCAATTAGCCCTCGGCCTGCACCTCTAAGATAGTTTTCAAGCTTGTGCTTTAGCCAACCCTTGAGTTATTGCATTTGAAATTGAGTTGTGGCTCTGCCTAAAATTATCATAAATAGTCAAGAACTCTCAAGTCAAACTGATTAATGTGAAGTAACAGAGTCACATTGAAATTAAACTTAGTCAAAACAAATGGACAAAGGCCAAGTTGGCTCAAATGGACCACAATTGATCAAATAAATAGACTAAAACCCAAATTGAACTGAACTGCAAAAAAATCTAAACTAAGTTAACTTAAACCAAATAAACTTAGACCCAACCCTAATTAGTTTCAAATTGAGATAATTTAAAATCAAGTTGGGTTCAAATCAAATCTAATTTGGATTGAACTAAGTTTAAATTAAATCCTAATTGCGTTAAATCAAGTCCAAACTAAAAGGGCAAACTCAAAGTCAAAGCAAAACTAAGTCAGGCTGAGCCTAAACTGAAATCGAGTTGAACTAAATTGACTTTAGCTTGAGCTGAGGTCCATCAAGATGCAAACCAAATTCAATAAAGGTTCAACATAAGGTCAAACTCGACTCAAGCTAAATAAAATTAAACTCAGTTCCGAAATATATTAGTCCTGAAGGAACTAAAAAGGGTCAAATTGAGTTTTACTAAATGTGCTAAACTTTTGACAACACTCTAAGGCCATGAACAACGGGTGATGTTATCACCCTAACCTGAACCCAAATTAGTCCGAATAGAATTAAATAAGGTCAAACTGAGACTTGTTAAGTGTTTTACAAAAGACTTTGGCAACCTTCAAAGCCATATCCTACCCCATAAGTCGTTGGTGATACTACCAAACTAAAGAAGTTAATTGCCAATAAGATTTAAGCCGTTGGCCACACTTCAAAGCTATATCCAACTTGATAAGTTATTAGTGGTGCTATCAAACTAAAAAATTTAATTGCCAACATGCTCAAAGTTGTTGACAATGCATCCTCCAAGCTAAGCCAACTCAAAAGCATTGGTAATTCTTCAATTCAAACTAAACTAGATTGGGCTTGAACTCACTTAGTCAGTTAGCCACAATGCCTTGTTCAAATGAAGTTAGCTAATAATTTGCTCAAAGCCATTGGCCACACTTTAAAACTTGTCAATCCTAGAGGCCATTGATGATGTGCCCTTCAATCTAGCCAATCCCAAAAGCAGTTGGTGATATGCTCTTCAAGCTAGTAACCTCTAAAGCAGTTAATGATGCACCCTTCAAGCTAGTCGACCCCAGAAGCTATTAGCGATGTGCCCATCAAGATAGTTAACCTTGAAAACCATTGATGGTGCACCCTTTCAAGCTAGTCAACTATAGAAGCAGTGGATGACAAGCCCTTCAAACTAGTCAACCCCAAAAGTAGATGATGATGTAGTTTTCAATTCTAAACCCCAACTCTATAAGTTGTTGGTGATGCTACCAAAAACTAAAAAAGTTATTGCCTACACCTTGTTAGCCATGGAAATATTTCAAAAATCAAAGAAGTTATCACCTACATCTTGTCGGCTATGAAAACACTTTAAAAATAATGAAGTTATTGCCTAACCTTGTCGGTTATGGAAATAGTTCAAAAACTAAAGAAGTTATTGCCTATGTCTTGTTAGTTATGGAAATACTTCAAAAACCAAAGAATTTATCACCTACGCCTTGTCGGCTATGAAAACACTTCAAAACTTAAAGATGTCTATGCCTTATTGGCTATGGAAATGCTTCAAGGTCAATGGAGTTATTGCCAATAGTTTATTGGCTAATGGAGACACTCTAATCTAAATGAAGTTATCATCGATACCTTATTGGCTAATGAAAATACTCCAAATCATGAAGTTATGCTAATGCTAAAAGCTATTGGAAATGCTTTGAATTTCTCCTATTCTCTTTCACATCCCATCGGACGATGACATCAAATCCTACCTAAGACCGAGTTGATTTGTGTCAGACACAATGTGGTCCAATGTAGGAGAAGCGGGGTAACAACACACATCAAAGGTTCATTTTCACTCTTTATTTTTCTTCATTTCTTTCATGTTTTCTATAATTCTATGTTGAAATTCATTGTAAAGTGAGGGCATACCCTTGTTTAAGGCATGTATCCTTTTTTAAAATCAATCAAATAATGTTTTTTGCTTTTCTTTTTTGTGTCTTATTTTATTAGCTTGGTTTCTCACTTTAGGATGGTCCTGACAATTGTTAGGGTAATTAACAACTGATACTTGTGCCTATTGGAAGTTAATATTCTAACAACACCTAATAGTGCATCTTAAATTAAAACAAATTTTAATTTGTGATTCGAGGTAGCCCCTTGGGGTCTTTACTATCCCTAGTATTTAATTTCAATCTCATAAATTCTAGCACACCCAATAGAAATTGGCTTCTCCTCCAAGTGTAGAAATCTAGTTAATACAATAGAGATACCGATAGGGTAAAATGATGATTGGAGACTAGTCAATTATATTTTTCTTTGCAAAAGAAAAAATCAAATGGCAACAACAAAGAATATCTCTACTTCAAGATATATCATCATCATAGGGGCAGGATCAACTATGCATTTTTCTCATTCAACAGTTGCTATAGAAGCAACTGAAGTTTAGATCAAGTTCAAAATCATCTCTGAGGTCGTCCAGTTCAAAAAGGCACCTACTACTGTATTAACTGAAGTTGTCATCATGCAAAATTAGTTTGTTTCTCACCTTCCATCAAGGGAAAGGAGGCCCAATGTCATCATTCCTAATGAAAAGAGTTGTTTGGATAAGGAGTTAGAAGCCATACCTCAACCAGAAAAATATATTAGTATTCCAAAAGCTAAAACTAAAACAAAGCATAGTTTTTGGCTGCCTTCACCAAAGTCCTCATAGGAGGCAATCAAAAACAAATCCAGACATAGGCATCGATGAAGAAGAGCTCATCCTGATTGTCACAAGTAAAGGAAACATAGCTCGAATCTTCAACCAACTTGGAAAACCTACCCCTCGGACGAAGTCAGTCATCACCATCCCTATCTCTAACTCCTTTGTTCCATTAAGTAATTTAGAGAAGGGTAGGAACAAGTCACAGGGGCATAGTCTTGCCTTAAAAATATGAAAAAGGGGCGAATCACTAAACAAAATAATAAGACTCATCATAAAATTACAACTTAGCATAAGACTCACAAAGGGAGACCACCCAAACTGTCAAAGTCATTTCTCCTTATGACTCTCAAAGGGATCGTGAGCCCACTCCCTAGCTGGCCAAGTACCAAAAGAAGGCTGCATGAGTGAGGTTTATTGATGAAGAAGTCCAAGAGGAGAGGGCCCTTGTGAACCAATCCTTGCTACTATGTCAAAGAGAAGGTGTGGCAACCTGCTCTATGATTAGACTCCTAAATGAGATAACTCGACTGATGGGAGAAGTTAGCCTCAGCCTAGAGCCTAGACCTGATTCTCAAGATATAGACCACCATGCTTTGATGGATACCATAGAAGCACTACAAGAATAGTTGAGATAACAAAGCAAAGAGAAAGATAAAGCTCAAAAGAAGGTCATAGTGCTGATGAAAATAATGCCACAAATGAGTCAAAAGCTTGATAAATTAGAGTGATCTTAATAGCCATTTCAATCAGTAGAAGTGGTAGAAGGCACATCTCTTGTTGATGAGATCCACAAAAATATAGGCTCTTCACAAGTACCTCCTCCAGTAAGGAATACCCAATCCCCAATTTAAAGGATCCTTGATAACATGAAACTCTCAGCATACATATAATAGCAAGTACAACGAATGGTAGTTATACAGTTGAAATAAGAAAGTGAGATGGATAAGGTAAATGATGTTGACAAACCATACCCTACCCATCATGACTAAGTGCCATGTTCCAAAGACTATATAGTGCCTATTTTCAAATAGTTTAATGGCATGGGAAATCCTAAATAGCACATAGCTCACTTTATGATTTTGTATGGAGATTCAAGTAATAATCTCTCATTTACTCTGCCAATTTTTAGCAAGCTTGATAGGAGTAGCATTCAAGTAGTATGCTAGTTTACAACCAGAATTCATACAAACTTGGGCACAAATGAAAGAGGCTTTTCGAATTAGGTTTGGAAGAGTCAGTGATAAAGTGATCATTATAAACCTTGTCTCAACATCAAAATGTGACAATGAATTGATTCTGGATTATATCATACAGTGGAGAAATCTCATCATTAAGTGTGAATAACCTATAAGCCAATTCGAGGTAGTGATTCTAGTTATCGACAACATAAGGGGAAAATGGATGACACCCTATCTGAGCTCCTCTTATATCCATACCTTCCAAGATCTCATTATGTAAGTCAAGAAGTTGGAAATGATTAGCCCACCGACCTTATCTAGTTCACAAAGTTTCAAGCTAGAAAAAGATAGGGTAAAGCATGGAGAGCCTTCCAAAATATGAGGGCTGCATTCATAGCAATTGAGCAAAAGAAACCTCCAAACCCCATCATGAATAATGGTAATCCTTAGAAGCCACCAACTCTTAAAGGAGATGGGGAAGTGGAACAATCCAATAATTTCCAAAAAGACTTAGAAATAAATATTCTTTTAAAAGAGAAAGAGTAGGTAAAATCTTTCAGGATGCCCTAAAGTTGGGCCTTCAATTGTCAAAATCTAAAAGGCAAAGTGAGGCCAACAAAACAAATCACTTGAACTATTACCCTTACCATAGGAGTTTGGGACATACCATTAAAGACTATTATGTGTTCAAGGATGGGTCAAAAAGCAATACTCAAGGCAAGCTAACTCTCTCGAAGGCTGCCCTACTCGAAATGCCACCAGATACATCAATTAGATCACTATGTTCGAGGATTATGAACCACTTGCTGAAATCCTCTTTGGAGAAGAAGCACAATGTACCTTTGAATAAAGACACGTATGGAATGTCTACATTTCAAACAGGCTAAAGAAATTGATGAAGAAAATGACTAGAAACATTGAAAAGCCTGGGATGGTGATGAAGAAAGCCTCATCAGAGTGAACTGCCTTACTTTCTTGAAGCATCAAGAAGAGAAAGAATATAAGTAAGAAGAAAAAGCTAGTTCATCCAAATGAGTATGATTTCAAGAAATCAACCATCTAAGAATACATCGATGCTTTAGATGAATATGTTCAGGGAGAAAGGAGCCAAGTAACTCTTGCAGAGTTTTTCCTGACAAATTCAAAGCTTTAATAGAGGACCCTGATGTAGGAAATAAAGAAAGTAAACTTTTAGTTGCAACATGCTCTGCCATATTTACTGTCAGAGGTTAACAACTAAGCCTACCCCCATCCTATCACTTTAATAATGAGGAAATGTAGGGTTCAAGACAAGAGAAAGCAAATAGATTTACTGGAGATGTTACCGATGAAATGAGAGATTCCACAAGTCTCCTCGAGGGCTATTCCCGAGATAATTATTGTAGAGTAGTTCACTCATGAGTACGACTATGGCATGCTTAAACTACAACTAGATATTATGAAAGAGCTAGCTACAACTAACATGAGCTTTGTTAAGGGGCAAATGTGAATGCTAAATAAGCAATCAAGGCTATGGCTACCCATATGAAAAGCATGACAAATATGACTACCATGCTCTATGTGAAAGTTGAGAGAATGAAGAAGATACTAGTAGAAAAGAAAAAGGCATACAAAAGACCTCATAGGGGTGGTGATAAACCACATCTTGACCTACCTTGGGATCAAAATGACCACTTGTGCCACTTACTCTAGAGACGGATCAAGAAAGCTAGACACTATTAAAGAAAGTTATCTAAGTCTATAATCTCTTACCATATGGTGACTCATACATTCGAGGTGAACATTGATAAGTGGCCTTCCCGACCTCCATCAACCAATCTAGCAACAAATGCTCAACTCGCTAGGTATGGTGAGGTCCAGCACTAGAACATGTAGAAGGATGCACTTTATGATTGCTTTGGAATGCCCTACACTAGTAAGCACCAAAGGAAGAAGAAGGTATTTCAAGAGAGGATCAAGCGAGCTAATACTAAAACTCATTTCGCTCCAGCATCAAATCAATCTGAATATCCACAGAAGAGACATCCTAAATACAAAGTCCTGAAGAAGGTTATGCCAACAGATGAAGTAGAAAGGTCTATCAAGAGAGCCCCTAAAGACCTCTTTGTGAGGAAACCCCATGTGCCTAATTTTGATATTAAATAGGATGATTATCAGTTAGTCACATCCTCCAAGGACATTCAAGAAACTACTGACTAGGGAAGGGGTCCACTGCCTCTTGTTAGATGATTACCCTTGGAAGTTATTCCGAAGATGAGTCTTATTGGTCTTATGATGCTAGATTTCAACTGAGAAGAGCAAACCATGTACAACTCCAAGGTGGAAAGGTGTGACCTCCGAGACAAGCTCCAATGCCTTGGGACAAGAACATCCCCCAAGACAAGGAAAAAGAAATTTAGATAAATGAGGGCATTGAGTCTTTGCACACTGAACTTGCACTCAAAAAGGTTGAATACAACATAGCAACTCACCTCAAGAAGATTTCTACTATGTTGAGTGTGTTTCATGCCTTGATGATGTCACAAGAACTCAAGGTCAAGGATATACTAGGCACATCTAGCAAAATTTGGCCAACTACCAAGTATACTTTGCTGAAGAGAAGATGAAAGAGTTCTTGTGTGCACGCTAAACTCCCGCCATCACCTTCACAAATAATGACCTGCTACATGGAACAATTGGCAATAACAGACTGTTATATGTCATAGGGAACAACAATGGGATCAAGATCAATTGCATCTTGATTGACCTGGGTTCCTCAGTCAATTTGATAACTCTCCGAACTCTAAGAACTCTTAACTTTGGATGTGTGCCACATATTGTCGGAGATTGTAATCATACAAGGGTTTACTCAGAACAACCAAAGAGCTTTGTGAGTCATAACTATCCCTCTGAAAGTGAGTGAATTGATGACAAAGGCCAAGTTTTATGTGATTGATACTAATGCATCATACAAAGCACTACTAGGAAAGTCATGATACATGAAAAAAAAGTAGTGTCATCAACACTACATCAATGCTTTAATTACTTCAAGGATGGTGAAGAACACCAAATTGATGAAGGTATATACCCTTTTGATGTTCATGAGGTACATTATGATGATGCAAAATACTATTAGAAATCTAATGCTAATAGGGGGTCTGCTTCCATCAATCAAGTAAAGCAAAAGATTGTCAGCCTAATCTTTGCTCCTCACCTATGAAGTGATTCTAACCTAACCTCTTCAGATGAAGAAGCCCCGTAACTCTATCTAGGTAGTTACACATTTGACAAAGATGATAACGGAGGTCAAATAAAAAATACTCTCCTTGTTACTAAAGTTTTGAAACATCTATTTAAGTCATTAGATGAGCTGAGTATCAATATCATGGAAGAATTAATGACTTTCTACATTCTTCCATGGTGTAAAGGAGAAAATAAAATATTATTTTACAAGGCAATCCCTTGTGCCCTGAGCATACATGAAATCCTGGTGACTAAAGATCTAGCGAATGATGGTGACCATTAATCGATAGCCATGCTAATTATTTCTCAAACCAGCTTCATCATATAATCAACAAATTTGGTTGTGGATGTCCACAAACAAAGAGAGAGAGTTGTTACTTCAAGAATCTATGAGATC
The DNA here is from genome assembly GCA_005019695.1 of Trichopus zeylanicus subsp. travancoricus. Classification (NCBI taxonomy): domain Eukaryota; kingdom Viridiplantae; phylum Streptophyta; class Magnoliopsida; order Dioscoreales; family Dioscoreaceae; genus Trichopus; species Trichopus zeylanicus. The sequence continues at coordinate 102,863 of RXID01014953.1, forward strand.
TACTCCAAGAACGTGTTTACATTCTTAAGGCTAGTTCACGGGCTTATCCAAAGTTATCATGACAACATGAGGGATCTTGAACTAAATAGACTAACATAAATCAATTAAATTATAGTGCCTCAATCAAGTTGAACTCAAAAGTGAATTTAGCTAGAACAAAAAAACAAAACTAAATTGACTCCAACAGACCATTGAATGGACCTAAATCAATCAAGTTAATGGTTTAAAACCCAAATTGAACTAGACTCAAATCCAAATTGAATTAATTCAAATAAAATTGATTTAGACAAAACTCTAGTCAAGTTCAAAGTAGCTCAACTTGAAATTAGACCAAAATTTAAGCCAAATCTAATTGGGTTAAATCAAGTTTGATTTAAACCCTAATTAGGTTTAGACCAAATTCAGTAGGGTTTAAACAAATTCAAATGAACCCTAATTGAGTCAAATTGAATTCAAATCTAAACTCTAATTGGGTGAAGTCAAGTTCAAATCAAAACCTAGTCAGGTCAAATTAAGCCCTAAATCCAAGCCTGAACCAAAGCAAGGCTGAACCCAACTCAAATCAAATCAAACTTGATCCAGATCAAGTTTTGAAAATTGAATTGAATCAAACCAGTCTTAAATCAAAGTCAAATTTTGAACATTGAACTGCATCAAATCAAACTTGATCCAAATCAAGTTTTAAACATTAAATTAAATCAAATCAAACTTGAATTAAAGTCAAGTTCTGAACATTGAACTGAATCAAATCAAACCTGATCTAAATCAAGTTTTGAACATCGAGCTAAGTCAAATTAGACTTGAATCAAATTCAAGGAATATTTAATTGAATAAAATTAGACTTAAAACAAAATTAAGAGTCAATTTCAAATCAACAATGTTAGTCTACAATAAACAAAGACCAATCAACAATACCCTAAATCATAATTGACAACAAGCGAAGAAAGGTCATCAACTATCAAAGATGATTAGCACACATCAAGGCCGCTAATCACTCCAAATTAGATCAAATTAATGCAGACTTAAACTCAGCTAGTCAGTCAATTAACATGGAAGTTATTGCCTACATGTCATTGGCAATGGAAACACTTCAAAATCAATGAAGTTATTGTCTATGGCTCATTAGCTATGGAAACACTCCAAAATCAATAAAGTTATTACCTACCATTCATTGGTTGTGGAAACACTTTAAAATCAATGAAATTATTGTCAATGTCTCATTGGCTATGAAAATACTTCAAAATCAATGATGTTATCTCCAATACCTTTATGGCTAATAGAAATACTTCATATTCATAAAATTATTGCCTACACCTCATTGTCTATGAAAATACTTCAAAATCAATGAAGTTATCATTTACAACTCATTAGCTATGGAAATACTTCAAATGGATGAAATTATCGCCTACTCTTTATTAGCTATGGAAACATTTCAAAATCAACAAAGTTATCGCCTATACCTTATTGGCTATGGAAACACTTCAAAATCAATAAAATTATTACCTACACCACATTGGTTATGGAAATATGTCGACAATCAATGACGTTATCACCAATACATTATTGGCTAATGAAAATACTCCAATCTAGACAAAATTATCTGCAACATCTTATTGACTAATGGAAACACTTCAAATTCATGGGGTTGTTGTCAACACCTTATTGGCTAACGGAAACACTCTGACCCAAATAAAGTTATTTACAAGACCTTATTAGCTAATGGAAACACTTCAAATCACAAAGTTTTATCTAATGCCTTATTAGCTAACAGAAATACCTCAAATTCATGAAGTCATCTCTAGTGCCTTAGTGGCTAATGGAAATACTTCAAAATTATAGAGTTATCACCGATGCCTTATTGACTAACAAAAATACTCCAACTCAAATGAAGTTATCTCCAATGTCTTATTAGCTAGTGGAGACACTTTAAACCCATAGGAGCTATCGCCAATACCTTCTTGGCTAATGGAAACACTCTAACCTAATGAAGTTAGCTCCAATGCCTTCTCGGCTAACGAAAACACTCCAACTTAAACAGTTATCGCGCTAATACTTAGGCTAATAGAAACATCTCGTCCTAATGGATTTATTGCCAACACTCAAAGTTGTTGGAAAGACTTCAAGATCATTTTATCTCCTTCCATGTCCCACTGAATGATACTATCAACATCTAAGGAGGATCAAGTCAAGACCCATCTGAGTCAGACATCACATGACCTAATGCATAGGAGTGGGGCAATAGCCCACATCAAAACTTCTTTTACATTACTTCATTTTTTATTATTATCATGTTTTCCATAATTTTATGCTCAAATTTATTGTAAAGCGAGGGTATGTTCTTGCTTTAAGAAACATACTATTTTCTATACCAATCGAACCATATTTTCTTCTTTTCTTTCTGTCTCTCTATTTTATTAGATAGGTTTCTCGCTTTAGGAGATTCTTGATACTTGTTAGAGTAATTAACAATACGCGCTTGTGTTAGATGGAAATTAATATTCCCACAATACCTAATAGCATACTTCAAATTAAATATATTTTGATTTGTGCATTAAGATTGCTCTCTAGGGTCTCCGCTATCCCAGGTTGCTGATTTTGATCTCACAAAGGCCAACCCGTGGCTCGCCAGAAAATCATATTCTGAGTCAATGCAAGCCTGTGAGCTCATCTGAAAGTCTAATCCACTAAAGGCTAGCCTACAAGCTCACTTAAAAGTCAAACATAACTCAAGGCCAGCTTGTGAGCTCACTCAAAGTCATTATGGCAGCTCAAGGACTCTCAAACTAAAATCAAATTAATTAACATAAATTGATTGAATTAAATAACTTGATTCATGTTAAACCCAAGCTGATTCAGCTAAAGCAAATAAATAAAATTACATTGACTCAAGCAAAACACCAAATGGATCTAAATTACTAAAAAAACAAATGGACTAATACTAGTCTAGATGAGCAAGAAAGCTTTGATGGTCAACCGGTACCCCTTAATCAATCAACTAGTTATGGCAAACTAAGAGCTAGCAAACCATCTGTCGGACGACCCGTACCTCAAACTGATTATTTGTTTCAGTCAAAAAATGATGACTTGGGTCTAAACCCAACCCTAATTGGGTTAGCATTGGATCAAGCCTTGATCAACCCTAATCAGGTCAAATTGGATCAAACTCAAATCTAAACACTAATTGGGTTAAACAAAGTTCAAACCAAACCCTAATTGGGTCGAACCAAGTTTGAACCAAACCATATTTGGGTCAAACCATGTTTAAACCAACTCTTAATCGGGTCTAACCAACTTTGAATTGAATCTAAATGGGGTTAACTTGATCTCAAATTCAAACCAAAACTAGGTCAATCCTAAACAAAATTTAGGTCATACCTAAACCAAAACCTGGTTGAATTTGGAACAAAACTAGGTTGAAAAACCAAAATTAGCATAAACTTGAACCAAAACTAGGTCAAACCAGAGCCAAAATTGGGTCAAACATTAACCAAAACCAAGTTGAACCTAAATCAAAACCAACTTGAACTTGAACCCGAGTCCATTAAGGTTGGAACTCGAACCCAATATGGGTCCAACATGGGTCAAACCTAAACCCATTAATGGGTTGAGTCTAGGTTCAATAAGAATCTAATCAAGGTTGAATCAAAGATCCATTAAGGATTTAATAACAAACTATCAAGGGTTGGATCCAAGATCCATCAAGGATTCATCAAGAACTTTATCAGGGTTGTGTCCAAAATCCATTAAGGATCGAAAAAGAACCCAATCAAGATTGGATCCAAGATCCTTTAAGGATCCATCAAGACCACATAAAAGTTGATATGAGAACTATTAAGGATCCAAAAAGAACCTATTATGGGTTGGATCCAAGATCCTTAAGGATCCAATAATAACCTAATCAAGGTTGGATCCAAAATCTATTAAGAACTGAATAAGGGTCCAACACAAGGTTAAACCCAACCCAAAATGAATCAAATCAGACTTGGTCAGAATCAAGTTATGAATATTGAATTGAATTAAATGAAACTCAAATCAAAATCAAGTTCTAAGCATCAAATTGAATCAAATAAAACTTGAGTCTGATTCAAGTTTTGAATTTTGAACTGAATAAAATCATATTTAAACTGAAATCAAGTCTTAGCTTTAGACCAAATTAAACTAAAGGTAGGCTTGAACTCACTCAGTTAATCAGCCACATGTCATGTTTGAATGAAGTCAATCAATAATAAGCTCAGAAGCCATCGATGACACATCAAATTTAATTGAGAACAAGCCATGAACAGCCATCAATTATCAAATCAAAGGTGATTAGCACAAGCCAAGGCCACTAATCATGCTTTCAAATCAAATTGAACTAAAGGTAAGTTTGAACTCATTTAGTCAGTAAGGCAAATGCCTTGCTCAAAAGAAGCCAATAGTAGTATGCATAAGGCCATCGGTCACACTTCGAGCTCAATCAGCATAAGCTTAAAGCCATCAATGATGCTTTAAATCTAATTGACAACAAATCAAGAGGTTGTCGATTCTCAAACTAGAGATGATTCGCATAAGCTAAAGCCACTAATCGCTCTCAAATCAAAGAGTGAAAGAAGTCAACTAAAAATAAATAGAAAACTATCAATATGCTTTGAATCGTAATGGGATCAATTAACACGAGTCAAGGCAGTCAACCACCCCTTAAAATTGATTCAAGTTATCAGCATCTACCAAGAATCAAACCAAGTATCTGTTCGGGTTAGACTCCACTCGATCAAGTGCATGAGAGTGGGATAATGGCAAGCATCAAGCCTTTCACCCTTCCTTTCTTAGTTTATATTCATTATGATTATGAATTTAAATTTATTAACTTATAAAGTGAGGGAATGTCATTACTTAAGTCATGTATTCCTTTTTAAATTAGTCAATTTATGCTTTCTTCTCTTCATGCCTCTAGTTTGTTAGCTAGATTTCTCACTTTTTAGATTCTTGACTATTGTCAGGGTAATTAACAATAGGAATTTACACCTATTGGAAGTCATGTTCTCACAATTTCTAATTACATAATCAAACCACTCTCAATTTTTATTTGTTATTTTAAGATTGCTCCTTGGGGTCTTTATCTATCCTGGGTGATCAATTTTGGCCCCACAAATTTTGGCATGCCTAGTGGGACATGACTGCACCTACAAGTATAGAAACTTAGCTAATACAATAGAGATGCTAATAAAATAGAATTATAGTTAAAAACTAACCAATTGAGTTCTCTTTTATAAGAAGATAGCATCAAATGACATCAACAAAGAACATCCCCACCCTAATATATAACATTGTCCTTGGGGAAGAATTAGTTGTGCATTCAACTCAGTCGATAATCATCACAAGAATAGCTGGAGCTCAAATCAAGTTCAAAACCATCTTTGAGGTTATCCAGCTCAAGAGAGAACTTGCTAGTTCACCAACCAGTGTTAAATTATACAAGACAAATCTGCTTCTCACATTCCATCAAGGGGAAAGAGATTCAATGTCATTATTCCTGATGAGAAGAGTCAATCTAATGAAAAGCCATAATCTATGCCTCAACTAGCAAGGGCTTTAAACTTCCAGAGGCTAAGCACCAAGAGAAGCTCCATTTTTTATCACCTCCACCCTAATCCCTAGGAAGAGCAACTAAAAGAAACTCTTAACACATGCATGGATGAAGAAGAACCTATCGTGACTATCACAAAAAAATGGAAGGTTGTCAAAATTTTCAGTTTACTTGGTAAGCCTACCCTTCGAATGAGGTCAATCATCATTATCCCCATCTCTAATTCTTTTGCTCCATTAAATGATTTATAAAAGGGTAAAAGTAAGTCAAAGGAAGCATAGTCTTACCTCAAGGCTAAAGCTAAGAAGTGAATAACTGAACAAAACAACAAGAAGAGCCACCATAAGACTGCAACCTAGTATAAGACCCTAGAAAATAAGACCATCCACACTGTTAGAGTCATTTCTCATCATGACTCTAGAAGGCGTCACAAGCCTATGCCTCAACTGGCCGAATATTGAAAGAAGGTTGCATGAAGAAAGGGCCCTTGTGAGTCAATCCTTGCTACCATGCTTGAGAGAAGGTCTAACTACTTGTTCCATGAGTAAACTCCTAAATGAGGTAACTTGTATGATGGAAGAAGTTGGCCCCACTCCAAAACACACTAAACCTAAACCTGATCATCAAGATGTGGACCATAATGTTTTGATAGAAGCTTTGGTCGCAACAGAAAGCTCTAATAGGGATATGACCATAGAAGCACTGTGAGAATCGTTAAGATAATAAGGGAAAGAGAAAGATAAAACTCAAAAGAAAGTCATGGAATTAATAGAGATGATGATATAGATAAGACAAAAGCTTGACAAGTTGGAGCAGTCTTAATAGTTACCTCAGGAAGTTGCAGAGGCAGCAAAAGACAAACCTCTTATAGATGAGATCCATGAAAAAGTAGGCCCTTCACAAGCACCTCTTTCACCACAAAGGGATACCTAATCAGTAATTTTAGGGATTCCTGATAACATGAAACTACCAACATATATACAATAGCAAGTGCAACAAATGGTAGTAATACAACTAAGACAAGGAAGTGACAGGGGTATAATAAATAATGCAAACAAATCATACCCTGGTCATTACAAGTATCATATCCTAAGGGCTATGCAATGCCTAAGTTCAAGAAATTTAATGGGATTGGTAATCCTGAATAAGATAAAGAAGTAACACGGGTATGATAAATGATGTGAACAAACTATACCCTAGTCATTATGACCAAATACCATATTCTAAGGGCTATACAGTGCAAAACTTCAAGCAATTTAATGGTATTGGTAATCCTGAATGACACATAGCTCATCTCATGAGTCTATGTGGGGATTCAAGTAATAATCCCTCATTGTTATTTCGCTAGTTTTCACGAAGCTTAACTAGATAGTATTTGAGTAGTATGTCAGTTTACAAATCAGAATCCATGCAAACTTAGTTACAAATGAAAGAGGTTTTCCAAATTATGTTTGGAGAAGTGAGTGACAAGGTAAACATTGCAGACTTTGTCTCAACACCAAAGTGCGACAATGAATCGGTTTTGGATTACATCACACAATGGAGAAATCTCAATATTAGGTGTAAACAATCCATCAGACAATTCAAAGATGTAGATCTAGTCTTGGGAATATAAGGAATAATTGGATGGCATAATCTCAGTATTAGGTGTAAACAATCCATAAGACAATTCAAAGATGTAGATCTAGTATGGGAATATAAGGAATAATTGGATGACATTCTATCTAAGTGCTTCTCCTATCCATACTTTCTAAGATCTCATTGTACAGGTTAAAACTTTGGAGAGGATTAACCTACTAACCTTAGCTAGTTCACAAAATTTCAAGCTAGAAGAAAATAAGGCAAAAAGAAGGAAGCCCTCAAGAAATGTGCGGACAACATTCACAGTAAATGAATAGAAAAAACCTACAAACCCTACCATGGATGGAGATAGTTCTTAGAAATTATCAACTATTGGGGGAGATGGGAAAGTACAACCATCTAACACTTTTCCACAAAGACTTAAGAACAAATACTCTTTTAAAAGAGATAGAGAAGGCAAAATCCTCTAAGATGCTCTAAATTTAGGCCTCTAATTACTAGAATGCAAAAGTCCAAGTGAGGCTAACCAAACAAATCACCTAGACTATTGTCCTTACCATAGAGTCTTGGGTTATACCATTGAAGGCTTCTATGTGTTCAAGAAATGGATAAAAAAGCAATATCAAGAGGCAGAGCTAACTCTCTCAAAGTTAGCCTTATTTGAAGCACCCACCAAACACATCAATTACATCACTTTGTTCAACACATATGAGCCACTTGTTGGACTCATTTTTGGGGAATCAACATAGCATATACCCAAAGAAGAGCACCTGTTGGAGATCTATATCTTTAAAAGATTGAAGAAACTGATAAAGAAGATGGCTAAGAATACTAAAAATCCTATAATGATGATTAGGAAAGCTTTACTAGAACAAGTTGCTCTACCTACTCAAAACACTAAAAAGAAAAGGAACAGAAAGAAGAAAAAGAAATTGGTTCAACTAAAGGGATACACCATCAAGAAATGGCCATCCAAGAATATATCGATGCCCTGGAAGAATATGTCTAAGAAGAAAGAAATTAGATAACACTCGAGGAATTCATTCCTAATTAACTCAGATCTTTGCTTGAAGGCCTCAACACTGGTAATGAAGAAGATGAAGTTCCAGTGGCAACATGCGCTACCATTATTGCTATTGGAAGCTCACAATTAGGCCAATTACCAGAGTTATCCCATCACTCTAATGATGATGACATTCAAAGCACAAGGCAAGAAGAAGCGAATGAATTTATCGAGCATATCACTCATGAAATACAAATTCTCACAGGTCTCCTAGTAGGCTATCACTAAGAAAACTATATTAGATAGTGGTTTGCTTATAAATGTAGTCAAACTACAACTACATACTATAAAAAATCTAGCAATAACTAATATGAAATATGTCAAGAGACAAATGCAAGTGATGAATGAGCACATATAGGCTTTGGCTATCCACATGGAAAGCATGTGAAGTGTAACTACCATGCTTTGTGAAGATATTGAGAAGATGAAAAACATGGTAGCAAAAAAGGCAAAGGCACACAAAAGACCCTACACAAATGGTGAGAAATTAGTTACTAATTCTCCTCGAGACTAGGATGATCATCCATGTCATCTACCCTAAAAGCAAGCTAAGGAAGATAAACACTATCAAGGGCAATCATTTAAGTATGCTGCTTCTTGTCGCATGGTGACTCATACAACTAGGATAGACATCGACGATCAGCCATCCCAATCACCATCAAGTAACTTAGCGGCAAATGACCAACCTATTAGGTTTGGTGTAGTCCTAGTCCTAGAGCCTGTGGAAGGGAGTCCTCTATTGAAGTTAAAGGAATTATACATATAGGATATAAACAATGAATATGACTTTATGTCTAAGCCAGAACAACATTACGACAACTTCAAGAGGCCCTACACCAATAAGTGCCAAAAGAAGAAGCAATCATTTCAAGAAAGGATTAAATAAGCTAATGTTGGAGCTCATACAATTTGTGCATCAAGCCAATCCAAACATCCAAGAAAGAAATGCTCTAAATACAAAGTTCTAACGAAGGTCATAGAAACTAATGACATATAATGGTTCATTCAAAGAGTCTCTGAAGATCTCTTTATAAGGAAGCCCCACATAACTAATTTCAATATTGAATGGGATTATTATTAGCCAATTACATCCTCCAAGACATTCAGAAAAACTACTAATATGGGGCAAGGATCCACTATCTTCTATCACATGATCAGCCTTGGTAGTAACTCTGAAGAAGAACCTTGTTCGTCTCAGGATGCTAGAATTCACCTAATGGATACAAATGAGGTACAACCCAAAGCTGGTAAGATTTTGCCTCCAAGACAACTCCAATGCATAGAGAAATGAATGTCTCTAAGGACAAGGACAAGAAAAAATAAATCTAGTTAAATAAGGACACAGAGCCTTCTCATGCTAAACTTGCACTCGAGAAGGTGGAGAACAACATAGCAGCTCATGTCAAGGAGATCACTACAATGCTAAATGGGTTTGATCCCCTAATGATGTCACAAGAACTTAGGGATATGTTGGTGCACATCTTGCAAAATGCAATTGACTATTAGGCATACTTTGCTGAAGAGAAAAGGAGCCCTTATATGCTTATTGGACTCCCACCATCACCTTCACAAATGATAACCTACTACCAGGGACGGTAGACCATAACACACTATTATATGTCACTTGTAATAGTGATGAGATTAGAATCAATCGCATCCTCATTGACCCAGACTCCTTAGTCAATTTGATAACTCTCCATGCTCTAATAGCTCTAGCTTTCGACGGTGACACCTATCATTCAAAATTATAATCATCCAAGAATTTAATCAAAATAGCCAAAGAGCTCTTGGAGGAATAACCATACCTCTAAAAATAAGCAAATTAATGATTGAAGCTAGGTTCTACGTGATTGATACTAATGCATTGTATAATGTATTACTAGGGAGTCCATGGTTATATAAAAGCAAAGCAGTGCCATTAACCATACATCAATGCCTTAAATACTTCATGGATGGTTAAGAATGCTGAATTAATAGAGATGTATATCCTTTTGATGTTCATGAGGTATATTACAGTGACATAAAATATTTTCAAAGATCTCAAGCTAATAAAGGGTTGCTACCATTAGTCAATTAAAGAAGAAGATTGCTAGTCTGATCTTCACCCCTCCTCATTAGAGAGTGACAAATTCTTCAGATGAAGAAACCCCACAATTCTACCTTGGTAGTAATTCTTTTGATGAAGATGACAATAGAGGTCAAATAGAAAGTACTCTCCTTACTATAAAATCCCAAATGGCTTGCTTAACCCATTAGATGTGCTAAACACTAATGTTGTAGAGGAATTAATAACCTTCTACATTCCTCCATGACATAAGAGAGAAAAGGAGTTATTATTTTAAATGGAAATCCCCTATGTCCCAACATACATGAAATCCTAAAAGCTGAGGATCTGAAAGATGATGACGACTATCAGCCAGTGGTCATACCTAAATATTTTTCAAACTAGCTTCATTAAATAATCAAGAAATCTAGCTGTAAACTTTAACAAATAAAGGAATAAAGTCATTTCTTCAAAAATCTATGTGATCTACCTCAAGGTGTGCTTATATTCTTAGGAAAGAAAATGCAAATTCCAAAGGACTAGGGTACATCACTCCAATACATGACTTATAGTCACCATTGGACCTCTATCTTTTAATGAAGCTGACCAAACATCCTCAATATCTTCTGACACACAAACCATATGCATCAATCCAGCCACAGTTATCCAAACATCACAAGAAGATGATGCTCCTAGCAAAGTTTCATCAAAACCTAAAGAAAGGGGGCATGATATAGCCAAAATCCCCTCAAAACCAAAAGAGGAATCTTTGCCAAGCCCTATTGAACTTGACAAACAACTTTGTGAAAAAATAATCCTCAAACAAAATAAAGCATAACTAGAACTCAAAGATGGAGGGTAAGCCACAATCGATAAACTGATGGAAATTAACCTCGATTTAGAGGAAACTGTGGGCCAACCTTTATTAGCACACAACTCCCAAAAGAGAGCCAAGCCAAATTCAAAGTGGTGCTCAAGCAATATATTGATTGCTTTGCATGGAGCTATAGGGAGATGCCTGGACTAGATCCTAGAGTCATAGTTCATAAGCTGGCTATCAATCTTGAACTTTCACCTATCAAACAAGCACCTAGGAAGATAAAAAAACTCAACCAATAACAAAAGATGATAGAAGAAATGAAGAAATTGAGCGAAGCAGGTTTCATCAGGGAAGAAAAATACCTATATTTGGTAGCAAGTATTATGATAGTCAAGAAGAAGAATGGCCAAATCCACGTTTGCATGGACTATAGGAACTTAAATAAAATATGTCCAAAAATGATTTTTTTATTACCAATTATGGAAATCATGATTAACGATAGAGCCAATTCAAACTATTCTCCTTTATGGATGATTTTTCAAGGTATAACCAATCAAGATGTATCCTGATAATGAAAAATATACGGTCTTTCAAACTCTAATTGGCACTTACTACTGCAAAGTGATGTCCTTTGTGTTTAAGAATGTGAGTGCCACTTATCAAAGAGTCATAATCCAATTTTTTTATGACCTCATATATCAGTTGGTCGAGTGCTATGTGGATGATTTGGTAGTCAAAACTAAGCCCAAATGCAAGCATATCCAAGACCTAAGAGTGATTTTCGACCACGTTAGAAAATATAGCTTAAAGATGAACCTTATGAAATGTGCTTTCGAGGTATCATTAGGAAAATTTCTTGGCTTCATTGTCAAACATCGAGGGATTAAATTGGTCCATCTAAAATTAAAGCCATCTTAGATATACCACCACCCAACAACTTAAAATAGTTGAGGTCATTCCAAGATCGACTCACATATATAAAGAGATTCATTTTGAACTTCTCTAGAAAATGCAAACCCTTCTCTAAATTAATGAAAAAAGATGCTCCACACATTTGGGATCAAGAATGTCAACAAGCTTTTGGACAGATTAAACAATATCTCTTAAAGATACTAGTATTGGCAGCACCCTTTCCTGCAAGACCCTTAATCATCTACATGGCCATAATGGAAGGGTTCTTGGGGGCACTCCTTGCCCAAAATATTGGGGAAGGAAAAGAACATGCAATCTATTTTTTTAGTAGGATGCTAGTGGCAATAAAGAGTAACTACTCTCCCATTGAAAAACATTATTTGGGACTCATATTTGCAGTCAAGAAGCTTAAATATTATTTGTTTTCTCATTAGGTTATTTTAATATCAAAGGTTGGTCCTATAAAATACTTGATAACCAGGCCCGTACTTACTAGAAGACTGGCAAAATGGTCTTAATCCTTATAGAGTACGATATCAAGTTCACTCCTTAAAAGATGATTGAAGGACAAGCCCTTGCCAATTCTCTTTCAACTCACTTGATGTCCAGTGACTCCCCACTAAGATACAACCGCCCTGATAAAGAAATCCTTCTTGTTGAGGAAGGAGAACCCTACTGGAAGTTATATTTTGATGGGCCATCATCCATCATACTAGGAATTAGGCTAAAACTTTCACAAATTAAAGTAGGCATTGGACTTATATTTGTCACTCCAAATAGGGGCATTTTATGATACTCCTATTCCCACCCAAAATCATGTACAAATAATGAAGTTGAATAGGTGGCCCTAATTTCAGGATAGAAATGGCTCTCAATATGGGAATATCGTGTATACATATTTTTGATGACTCATAATTGGTAATCAATCAAGTGGGAGATGGATATAAAATCTACAAATTTGAGCTATTGAAATACCACAAAAAGGCTAGAGAACTCATGGGGTAAATCTCATGTATTCAAATAATTAAAGTTCCTTGACCATTAATGTGAAAGCTGATTTTTTAGCCAAGTTAGTGAAGACATTAGCTGATCCTAACCAAAAAAAGATTTTAATCACAGTCCATAGCAAACAAGTGATGAACTCAATTTTCTGCATCAAACACAAGAAGGCTAAATCTAAAGTGATAAAGGAAGTAATATATTGGAGAATACCATTCACTAGAGAACTCCCAAAGAATAAATTGGCATGAATGTAATTTAGGAAAAGGGCCACACACTTTCTACTTATCAATGACACCCTTTATAGGAGGTCTTTTGATCGAATACTTCTACACTATTTTTTAGATGAAGAAACAAGAGAAATCATATAAAGTACACTCTAGGGTTTATGGAGCCATTAATCGGACCCAAAAATAATGATAAAAATGACTACTATTGGCCAACGATGGTGAGAGATTGTATTGATATGCAAGAAAATATCATCTATGCTAAATTCATGGTAACTTTATTCATCAACATCCAAATCCTTCACATCCAACAATATCCTCATGGTTGTTTAAAGTGTGGAATACAGATATAATCAGCCCAATTGAATCATCTTATTTCAAAGGTCACATCTTCATATTAGCAGTAACAGACTATTTCTCTCAATGGATAGAAGCAATCCCACTAAGAGAAGTAAAAATGGATGGCATCATCTACTCTTTTTTAGAAAATATCATATACAAATTCGATATTCCCCAAAGAATCATCTCTAAAAGTGGGACGATTTGTACATCATAATAAGATAGATTAGAGATATTCATCCATCTATAATACAAGATTGAATGGCCTTTTAATATATCTTAATAACCACTTCACACTTTGTCAATGCTCTTTTCCTGAATTTGTCATGTAACAATTAATAACACTGATTGCTTGTATAATATCAGGTCTTGTGTGTACCATAGCATATATTAGGCTTCCAATAGTACTTGAGAATGAGATGTTCTCCATGTATGCATACTTCTCATATGTAGAAGAACATTATTGAGTTGAAAGCTTGAAGTGAAATGTTAAAGGAGTACTAACAGGTTTTGAATTCTGCATGCGAAAATGAGAAATAATCTTCTCAAGATACTTGCTCTGTTTGAGCCATAACTTACCATGTTTTAGATCTCGATCAATCTCCATACAGAGAATCTTCCTTGCAGCACCTTCTGGTAATTTCACCAAGTCCCAAGTATGATTTTTTTGAAGGAAATCCATCTCTTTATTCGTGGCAGCTTGCCACTAAAAAAAATTCTTATCCTGCACTACTTATTTATAGGAAAAAGGATCAACATTGTCAATAACTAAAACAAAAACTACCATATCTTTAAAACTGTACCTTTTGGGTGATTTTATGCTTCTTTGAGATCTTTAAAATAGAGTCTTCTCAGAAATTTGATTTTAGAATTTTCTTGAGAGTTTGACACATCATGAATATCTTCTTCTGAAGGAACTATTTGCTCCACCTCCACTTGCATTATATCACTGGGACATTTATTAAGAAATTTTAATATAACACTTTCATCAAACACTACATCACTCTCAATAATTATATTAGGAATAGTAAGATCCAACAAACGATAAGCCTTAATACCTTTGGCATAATCGAGAAAAATATAGTTTTTAGAATTTGTATTTAACTTATCCTTAACGACATACACATAAGCAGGGCAACCAAAAATCTTTAAAGAAGAATAATTTGCAGGTTCACCTATCTATACCTCTTCAGGAGTTTTATAATCACTGTCTATCTGAGGGGAGTGATTCACAATGAAACATGCTATATTGACTACTTCTACCCAAAAATTCTTGTCAAAATTAACTATACTGATCATACTACATGTTTTCTCCAATAAAGTTCGGTTTATCTTTTCAGCCACATTATTTTGTTGAGATTTTTCTGGGATAGTAAAGTAGCATTCAATGCCTTCATTTTCATAGAATGTGAAAAACTTTGTTGATTTATACTCTCCACCATTATTACTTCTGAAATATTTGATTTTTTTATCAGTCTTTTTTTCAACTTAATTTTTTCACCATTTGAAAATAGAAAATACTTCGGCTTTGTGATGCAAAAAATAAATCCACACTTTTCTAAAAAATCATCAATAAAGCTAACAAAATAATGAGCACCAAATTTTGATGGAATAGGAGACCACCACACATCGGAATGAATATAATCAATTAAGCCTTTAGTGCAATGAGTATTGATATTAAACTTTACCTTGGACTACTTAATATAAAGACAATGCTCGCAGAAATTCAATTTATATGAGTTGAGGTCTTTCAGTAATTTTCTTTTATTGAGCTCAGTTAAACCTTATTCACTGATATGACTAAGATGCATATGGCATAAGTGGGTCATATCAGAAGAAACCTAAGAAATTATTACTCTACCTTCAACGATTTTTCCTACTAACTCATACAAATTTCATGTTTTAGGCCCTTCATTATTATCAATGAGCCTTTAGCAACCTTATGAACTTCACCTTCAGCAAAATACTTATAACCAAAAAAATCCAAAGCACCCAATGAAATCAAATTTTTTTCAAATCAGGAACATATCTAAGGTCAGTAAAAGTCCTAATAATATTATCAAATATCTTAATTTTGATTGTTCCAATTCCAACAATTTTTCATAGATTGTTATTACCCATCAAAACTAAACCATCATTATAAGACTTGTAGTCTTTAAACTAATTCTTATTGGGATATATGTGATAAGAACGATCAGAATCAAGAATTCAAGTATCATGGTAACGATCAAAATCAAAACTAATAAAGAAAATATTACCATAATCATTATCAGAACACCCTTCAGCAACCGACACTTGTTCTTTGGCTTTTTCTTTAGACTGAGATTCTTTCTCTTCTTTCCTTTGAGCTTCCAACACTCTTAATTACATGTCCCATCTTCTAATAATACTTGTAATTTTTTTCTTTGGATTTGGATCTAGAATGACCTATCTTTGATCTTTCTTTGGTACGACCTCTAACAATCAATACTTCTGAGTGTAACACGTCCCCTTCAATCTTTTTTAAATATTCATTAGATAAAAGGGCAGCAAAAATATTGTCAAATTTTAAATCCTTACCATATATGAGAGTAGTCTTTAAATTCTTAAGAGAAGGAGGTAGAGACGATAATAAAATAATTGTCTTATTTTCACCTTTAATTTTAACATCAATACTTAATAATTGAGAGACTAGTTTATTGAAAGTATTAAGATGATTAACTATATTTGTACCTTCTCTCATTAAAAAATTAAAAAGTTTCTGCTTTAAGTAAACTCAATTTGAGATAAAATTACTCATATATTATTTCTCTAATTTTTTCCATAGCTCTAGATGTGATATTTTATCAAAAAATGGATAGAGTACCTCATCGGTGAGACTGAGGATGATTGTACTATGTGCACTGGCCTTCTAATTTTTTCATACACTTTCGACAATATCTTCAGGCTTAACATCTTTCAATGTATTTTTCAACTCTTATTGAGTAAGAATTACACGAACTCTTACTTGCCAAATAGAAAATCCTTACTTTTTATTGAATTTCTTTACATCGAACTTCGTAGTAGATATATTAAACCAAGCTCTGATACTAGTTTGTTGTGCTAAATATCAATCTCCACCATAATTCACGATGTAGAGAAAGAATAAAAAATAATAAAAATAATACACAAGAGATTTATATGGTTTGGACTACGACCTACTCTACTAGCGAAGGCAATACAGAGGATATTGTATTGATAAGGAAGAAAGAGGAGATCACAATAATAGAGGTAAAACTCTAATACCACCAACTCTCACAAGAGATTAAGTAGTCTAGTCAACACAAGATATTTTGAGAGTCTTGATCTATATCTCACTATTTTACTCTATAGAAATTCTTAAATGAATACGGTATTTATAAATATGGTCTAACTGAGTTTGAGTTAAAGTAGAAGACTGACTTAAATAAGAATTTCACTAATCCAAGTTTTTTAGTAGAAAATAAATTTAGAGAAGGATTAGACCCACTAAATTATTTTATAATATAAATTCTAATTTAATTAGGACTCTTCGAAAAATCTGAATTCAAGACATAATTAAGTTAACACTAAAATCCATATTCTAATTCAAGTCCAGCCCACGAAATTGTTTAAAAGTCAATCGGTCTTGACTCAATGTCAGATTATGGGCTCACTTGAAAGTCAATCGATTTAGGATCAGCCTGCTTGCTTGTCCAAAAACCATATTTTGATTAAAGGCCAACCCGTAGGGCTATCAATGGGCCTAATCCACATGGGTTTGGATGGGTCGAAAGTTGGCTTGCATGGGCTTAAGGCAGGCTGAGGCCTCTTAAATCCCACTAACTTTTATATTAATCTCGTTTAAGATTTGGACCATTAAATTTTATATGTAAATAATAATAATTATTAGCCAAAATATTATATTTTCAATCTAAATAAATATCATTGAAGACTTATTTCACATCTATATTTTCAATCCCAAGTTATAAATTATAATTAAAAATTTTATATAATCAATAATAAAATTCTCTCCAATATAATGAAAAATTTTAAAAATTATAATGAAACATAATATAAGACTTATTTAGAAAATTATCATTAATATTTCATGTCTATGAATAAAATACAATCCAAATAATATAATTTATGTAATATAGTATAAACTTATATAAAGCCAAATTCCCATGACTTATTAGTCTGGCTATCATGCATAATAAAAATGTCTGCAGAATCTAATATTAAAGAAAACAAATACAAATACACTAGTCCAAAATTTAGCGCATGAAGAAGGCAGAAAGGAAATAACAGTAGACAAAAAGAACCCAACCCAATAAGCAGTAAATGTTAGTACAACTACAGTGATTGGATATCAGAAATGAAAAAGAAAGAAATAGGGACAACTAGAAAGATATAGAAAAATATATCAAGAGACATGGATCACAGAATTAACATTGGAAGATGACCACTCCTGAAAAATGAAGACAAGCACATGATCAACACAATAGCCAGCATGCTTCTAGGATATATTTTAAGTAATAAATATAGAGCTAAATAGAAGTGGGAGATGTGGCCGGAAATAGGATATTGTAAATTCTTCATCACCAAGAAAGGACAACCATGTCATGGCAAGGATAAAGTAAAAGTTTCCTTCAGTGATACACCAAATTCGAATACGCAATTCTATCTAAAGCAGTTTTACTATGCTTTACTCCATTAGATATTAAAAATAAACTTAGTCTACCTACATGTTAATCACTTGCCCAATGTAGCACAAAAGCTAAATAAACCGATCATAAGCTATTGTGTTTCATTGGCCAAATTTGAAATAAAACAAAAGCGATTAGTTTTACAAATAACATACAAAAGAAAAATAGAATTTTCTAATATTTAAATACCTTCACATTTCAACCAATCTATACACATATCAATATTTCCACTATCTTTGGATTCCTTCTACATTGAACACAGACTCTAATGCTACAGTAGATTCTAGAATAGCTAATATATCTTTATTCTATTAGTTTGAGGGCTCTCAAACCAAAATCAAATTTATTAACAAAAATCATTGAATTAAATAACATGATCACATTGAACCCAAACTGATTCAACTCAAGCAAATAAATAAAACTAAATTGACTCAAACAAAGCACTAAATGGACCTAAATCAACAAAAATAAATGGACTAAAACTATTCTAGACAAGTAGAAAAGCTTTATCAGTTGACCAGTCCCTTAATCATTCAATCAATTATGGGGAACCACAAGTTGGCAAGCCCACTGTTAGATGACTAGTACACCAAACTAGTCACCTATTTTTGTTAGAAAATGATGACTTGGGTCCAAACACAACTCTAATTGGATTAGCATATGGCCAAGCCTTACTAACCTAATTCAGTCAACTTGGATTAAATTGGGTTCAAATTAAATCTAAATAAGTTGGAATTGATCTCAAATCCAAACCCTAATTAGGTCGAGCCAAGTTCAAATCAAATGCAATTTGGGTTGAATCAAGTTTGAACCAAACCTTAATTGGGTGAAACCAAGTTCGAACCCTTAATTGGGTCAAACTAAGTTTGAAGTAAACCCAAATTGAGTCAAGCAAGACTCAAATTCAAATTAAAACCAGGTCTAGCATGAACCAAAATTAGGTCAAACCTGAACCAAAGTCAAGTTGAACTTGAGCCATGACCAAGTCGAACCTAAAACAAAAATCAGGATGAACCTAAACCAAAACCAGGTTAAACCTAAATCAAAACCAGATCAAACTTGAACCAAGACTAGGTTAAACCTAAACCAAAACTAGCTTGAACTTGAGCCCAAGTTCATTAAGGTCTGAACCCATACCCAATAACTGTCCAACATGGGTTAAACCCAAACCTATTAACTGGTTGAGCCTAGATTTAATAAGAACTCAATCAGGGTTGGATCCAAAATCTATTAAGGATTCAATAATAACCCATCAAGGGTTAGATCCAAAGATCCATCAAGGATCCACCAAAAACCTGACTGGGGTTGGATCCATAATCCATTAAGAATCCAATAAAAATCTAATCAAGATGCATTAACGATCCAATAAGAACCTGATCAAGGTTGGATCTAGGTTTCATTAAGAACCCAATAAGGGTCCAACACAAAGTCAAACCTAACCCAAATTGAATCAAATCAGACTTAATCAGAATCAAGTTCTGAAGCTCAAAATGAATCAAATTAGACTTGATTTGAATCAAGTCTTGAATATCAAATTAAATCAAATTAGAGTTTATTAGAATCAAGTTATGAATATCAAATTAAATAATATTAGACTCAAATTGAAATCAAATTCTGAACGTCAAATTAAATTTAATCAAACATGAGTCAAATTCAAGTTCTAAATATTCAACCGAATCAGATCAAATTTAAACTAAAATTAAGTCTAAACTTCAAACTAAACTAAACTAAAGACATACTTGAACTCACCCAGTCAATCAGCCACATTTTGTGTTTTAATGAACTCAATCAATAACAAGCACAAAAATCATTGATAACACCTCAATTTTAATCGACAATAAGCCATGAAGGCCATCAATTATTAAATCAAAGGTGATTAGCACAAGCCAAGGTTGCTACTTATTCCTTCAAATCAAATCAAATTAAAGGTAAGCTTCAACTCACTTAGTCAGTCAACCAAATATCTTTTCAAAAGAAGTCAACCAACAACATGCATAAAGCTATTGATCACACTTCAAACTCAATGGACACAAGCTTAAAGCCATCGATGACACTTTAAATCTAATTGACAATAAGCCAATAGGCTATTGATTCTTAAACTAGAGATTATTAGCATAAGTTAAAGCCACTAATTATTCTCTTAGAGCAAAGAGTGAAAGAAGTTAACTGATAATAAAAAAAAGTCATCGATAATGTTTCAAATCTTAATGGAGTTAACTAACATGAGCCAAGGTTGTTAACCACACCTTGAAATCAAGCCAGTTACCAACATCCACTAACGATCAAACAAAGCACCTATTCGAGTCAGACTCCACTCGGTCAAGTGCATGGGAGTAGGGTAGTGGCAAGCATCAACTCTTTTCCCCTTCCTTTCTTAGTTCATATTATTTATAATTATAAATTTAAATTTATTAACTTCTAAAGTGAGATATACCCTTACTTAAGTCATATATTTCTTTTTAAATAAATCAAATTATGCTTTTTTTTTCTCTTCGTGTCTATTTTTTTAGTTAGGTTTGTTACTTTATGATATTTTAAACAATTGAAAGGGTAATTAATAATAGGAGTTAGCACCTATTGAAAGTTATGTTTCCACAATTTCTTATTATGCACTCAAACTACCATCAATTTTCATTTGTTGTTTCAAGATTACTCTTTGTGGTCTTTAACTATCTCGGGTGGTCGATTTCGGCTCCATAGGTACAACTTAATCCTAAATTTTTAACTTTTGATTGGACTAGAATTTTGGTCTTAAGGACACTAGAATACTGAGCTAGGCATTATTTATGATGGGCTTTCCATCAGAATTTTGGTCTCTAGGATAGTTAAATTTTGATATGTTATTTAATAGAATCTACCTGACAACCAAATATAGAGTCCTACGCTAGAATTTTGAAGTTTTTCAACTCTGTCTAAAAGCTAGTTTTATTGCTACTGAGGAGTGTTTGAGGCAATTTTTGTCATAATCAAAATTTGATTGAAATATAATTAAGATTAAAATTTGATTTGAGCTTAGTTTAATCTTGATTTAACTTGATTTTGGATTGATCCGACCTGGATCTGATCAAGGTTAGGTATGAGTTTATTTGGTTTAGATTAACACAATTTGAATTTTTTTGGAGTTCACCTTGATTTGGACTTTAGTCTATTTATTTGACCAATTGAACTCCACTTGAGTCAACTTGACCTTTGTCTATTCATTATATTGAATTACTTCATATTAATTAATTTATTTTGAGGGTCCTTAAATGTTTATGGTGATTTTCAACAGACCCGTAGCCTGACTTTAAATGTGCAAACCCAGAAATTGGCTTAGTTTGTAAGCTTGAAAACTGACTTAGTGCGACCCTGAGAGCTAACTGGGTAAGAGTCCGAAGACTAGTTTAGATGCAAACCCAAAGGCTGGCTAAGGTGCAAGCTCAAAGGCTATCTTGGATGTAAGCCTAAAGGCTAACTTTGATGCAAGCCCGAAACCTGACTAAGTATGAGCCAAAAGGCTAACTGAATGTGAGCTGAAAGGCTAGCTGGGTATGAGCCTGAAGCTGGTTGACTAGGAGTTCGAAGGCTAGTTTAATATGGGCCTAAAGGCTGGCTAAGGTGTGAGCCCGAAGGCTGATTGAGTGCTAGCCTGAAGACTGGTTGAATGTGAGCTTGATAGCTAACTTAGATGTGAAGTTGAATGCTAGCTTGGATGCAAACCAAAATATTGCCTAGGTATAATGAGGCTTCTCCATCTTCGAGGGGCTATGGGTGATCACAGTGGTGTTGAGAATTTGTCATTTTCAAAGGGACCACGAATGGTCATGGTGTCAAGAGTTTGTTGTCTTTGAGGGGGCCGCGAGTGGTTGCAGTATTGGTGGAACTCCGTCATCTTCGAGGGGTCACAAGTGACCGCAAGCAATATTGAGGATTCACTATCTTCGAGTAGCCGCGAGCAGTATCAAGAGACCGCCGTTTTCGAAGGGGGCATGGGTGGCCGTGGTGTTGATAGAGCTCCATTATCGTGCCAAAGATCGTGAATGACTGTGATTTTAAAAACTCCTTTTTTTTATTAATTTTACCAAATTTTATTCCATTTTTTTTGTTTACACAACAACTTTATTTGTTTTTTATTATTTTTTATATTTCTTTCTCTTTCTCAACCCTGAAACCCTTCTCCCCTACTTTGGCCTGATTTTTTTTATACAAGAACCCTTTATTTATTGATTTATTTATATTTTTTTCTCATCTCTTCTTCCTCAACAAAACTGGTGCCCCCTTCCCCCACCCCCACCTTCAATCCTTTTCTTCTCACGACAGTCCCTTCTCTGCCCAGAGTCAACTGTCTCCCAGTCAAATTTGGCCGTTTCTCCCAGCGGCAAGGACCAATGGCATCCAAGAAGGGAGGGGCAAAGCTCAGGTGGCGGCTCACAGGTGGCTGCGTGGAGATATGTCAAGCTAGAGGTAGAGGTAGCAATGGCTGGTGCAGGAGACAATAGAGCAAGCAAGGCTAGGCAGCAACAGAGTGGGTGAGGGCAGCGGAGGTGGCTCACACGCTCGGGCAGCAAAGGCGGCTCGCATGCTTAGGCAGAGGTGGCTCGACAAGGGCAGTGGCCAAGGGGACAAAGGAGACCTTGGCCTGGCAGATCTGTATGGTAAGCTTGATGATCACACAGAGGCCCTTCCACTCATTGGCAATCTCCTTCGTGATGTCCTCACTGAGCACCTTCCTCTCTACCTCACGTTGGATCTGCTCTCTCCAGCAATGGCGATTGGCTAGGCTTGAGGAAGTAGTGTAGGTAGTTCAAGACTGGTCAGGATCCAATAGGGATCCGACTAGAAGCAAAGGAGAGTAGTCGGGTGGAGCTAGACCTTGGCCAGCCTAGATTTGTTCAAGATTTGGTCGGAGATTTCATCGTCGTGTGTGGAGCAGCATCAAATCATGGGGACACAGGAGTTGTGTCAAAGTCATTGTGGACATCGGGTGGTGTCCATGCCAAGGTGCTACTTGCCGAGACGCTAGGCCCAAAGGTGGTTGGAGTCGCCCCCAAACAAGGGGATGATGTGGATGCTATCAATCTCCTAGAGGATGAAACTGGCCAGTGAGATCTAGCAGGTGCAAAGGAGGTGCTTGGGGCTAGGTGATAGTTGCACCATGGGGCAAGGTGGCCCATGGCTGTGGCAACGTGCAGGGGAACCTCGCAAGGAGAGAGGGGAGGAGAAGGTAGAGGAGCACGAGAGAGAAGAACAAAATCAGATTCAAATGAAGGAAAAAAATTATTGTTTCTTTCCTTTTGCACTTCTTATTTTATCTTTCTACTGCTCTTTTTTTATTCTCTGATTCTGATCTCCTTTTCTTTCTCCAGCACTCCTGATTTCTCCTCTAATTTTTTGATCTCTAATTTTTTTATTTTCAGGTTAATAGGTTTATATAGGACTCAAAAAGATAAAGTAGGACTGAAAATGATTTCCTTTATTTGAATTTTTGAATGATGGATATGGACGTAAAAAGATATAGATGTGACTTATTTGGAATTTGGATGAACTTATAAAGAGGTATAGATAAGTTTATCTATTGTAGATGATAAAATTTGGAAATTATACTCACCCCGAATCTTGAAATTATAGAGAGATTATTTGTAAATATTTCAAAAAGTTAGACTAAATTATAATTTTATAAATTTTCATAGGACTTTTTACAAAAGGACTTATTTATAAAATTTTAAAATTTTCAAGGTCTTTTTTAAACAAAATTTGTATTTATTCAGAAATAAAAACTTTTAGTGAATATATTTCTAAAAAGTTAAAATTCTAGGGGCTAATTTGTAAATACGAAATTTTGGAGGGTTTATTTACAAACTCTATATTTCATGAGAATCAAATTATAGATTATCGATCTCTTGAGGGGTTTATTAGCAAACTCTAAACTTTGTGAGACTGATTTATAATCTTAGAATTTTATTGGACTTTTCCTTAAAATTTTTATTTCAAAGATCTATTTGTAGGAAAAATCAGGCCAATGACCCATTTATGAAGATTTATTCAGTTCAAGGACTTATTTGCAAAATTTTTGTATTTTATTATTTTGGCCTAAATTTCAGATGAATTTTAGGCCCAATTTTAGTCCAAATATCCATCTCACTAAACCCATTTGGATTAGGCCTATCTTAATCTCAAATTTCCAATGATTCAAGTCTGAATTAAGCTCAATTTTTTATTACGAAATTAATCTATCACACCTAGTACTATAATAATCTTTCCTTTAGGTGTGATTTGATTACATTAATTTTAATACTCTTAATTAACAACTCTCTATTATACCAATTATAATTAGTCATTACTGAAGAACTGTTTAATGCTAGTCAACAATCTCCCCCTTGAGCGACAAAATCTGGAGATTCACTACTAGCCACATGATCTCTGCTTGACTCAATTTTCAAGTCTAATCTAGCATTTGATTGACTGCATTTAACATGATGTTGATCAAGTCCCACACCTCCTGTGAAAGGGCTTCGCCTCTGCTCCAATTTGAGCCTAAGACTAACATGTGACTCAATCACATCATCGATCATCAAACCAGTGTATACCACCATGTGACTCACCTTTGTACCGCCTATAAACTAGCTTTGTCTCAATCTCCAATTTTGAGAGAGACTACCATATGCCTAGACTCAGTTGCATCATCACTATGGTAATTTTGATTTTAAAGAGTTTGCATAGTTTCAAACCTAAAGTTCTGATACCACTTGTGTGGGGAGTCTAAGAGTGTTAAATCATATCAATATAGTGAACCAGATACCAAATTATTTCAAAAGCCTAAGTTGATAGGATATATACCTTTTTGCTATATATATTAGACTCTATTTATTTAATATTTAATGTGAGACTAATTCATCACACCTAACACTATAACAAAAAGTAAGAGAATTACATGTAACCCTATGAAAGCATTTGAAATTTGAAATGTCAACAACATCGTTATCTTGTATTTCAAATTATTTGACATGCAAAATTCTTTTGTAGTGGCTAACCATTGAAATTTGGACATAACCGAGATTAAATTTATAAATCAAATGATTTTTTTTCCGTATAAAATTTTTGATCTACCTTTTTTTATTCTTTTCACATTCTTTTGGTATTTTCTCTTTCTAATTTATTTCTCAAAGAGCTAGTTATTTTCATAATGAACTATATGGGCCTTCAATTCTTTCAATATGTTATAGAAGCCCTCAAAATCATTAAAGATATGTACATGTCCCTCAATCAATAGTTTCTTGCATATTGTTGATATGTTAAATCTCGTTAGTAGGTCTTTTCAAAATTTTTAAATTAAATATTATTAAAAATTTGCCATTTGGACTATATCATTAGAATTGATCGTGGGAGTCTTTTCACTAGGCATAGAATATACTGTCTTAATGACTTGTAATTTATTTTTGTGTGTACTTATGAAAAAAAGAGAAAAATTTTGTAAGTTTTATCAAACAAAATAACAAAGATGAATGAAAAAATTGGTGAAAATAAAAGAAAAAAGAGAGAGAAATAAAAGAAAAAGTCTGATGACGTTACGTAGTCCTTTCATCTCTCACTGTGAAACGCTTCTCTGAGAATATCATTATGGCACAGTGTTCTCACCTCCCTGAGACTAATCAAAATTGTAGATCTGTACTCTTAAGAGTTTATGGTCACTCTAAATGTAAGCTCACCTAATGATCAGTTGATGGATTTTAGGAGAGGAACATGGTTATAGGTATAATACAAGTCCCAAATTTTCTTGACAGTTGATGTGGGACTAAATTTTAGGTTGATCTACAGCACAAATTTAGCTAAAAATTTAGAGTCTTATATTACTAATATTGTGTTGTTGGAGTTTTAGGTCCAATTAGAGTATTTTAGGATTTTCATTAGTTGTTTGATTAGGTGTGGGTTGGTAAAAATTAACAAACAAGATTAAATTATGGTTAAGAGTCGGTGGAATAGATTTGCCTACATGTTTGGCTAAGAAAAAAGTGAGCCCCACCTAGATTCATACATCTGTTGCCATATGCCAACTATTTGACATATGATTTAAATCATACATAATAAATCAGATGCTGGTATATTGACATATGATTTTTTTCATACGCCAGAGTACTAGCACATGATTTATTTCATGCGCCAATATACTAGTGTATGAAATATTCCGCACTATACTAGCGTATGGATCCATATGTGTATGGGATGAATTCCATATGCCAAAATCCTAGCGTATGGAAATTTCATACTTTGTTTTTGTATTTTTTTTACTTAAATGGGTTCAAATATGTTTTGGTATAAAGGGAACCTATTTTTTTTATTCAAGTTAATAACTATCCTTAGCTCTAATTGCAAGGATTTTTAGCTTAGAGTAATAGAAAAATTTAACTCAAGACAGCAAGTAATTTCAGATCAAAGTGTAAGGAATTTTTATCTCATGATATAGGGTAAGTTAGCTCGAAATATAGAGGATCTCCTAGTTTAGATAATCAGCTTGATAACAAAATGAGTTGACTCAATGTTGTGGTAAAGATTAATGAAATGCTGAAAAGGGAGATATCTATAGTTGCCTCTCACTTGGTGAGGTATTGAGAGAAATAAAGTATGAGTCAAAGTGATAAAATGATAATTGTATTTGAGGATTGAACTATTCAAACTTTTCTTTACTGACTTATTGACATCAAATGGGTCAAGATATTGATTTAATGGGGACTATAGATTAATCTAGGGGCTCATAAGCTTGCTTATGAACATTCTGGGAGGTAAAAAGTTATGAAAATGCATCGAGGATTTTGTGCTTTCTCGTAATTTAAAGATAGATTTGAGGGCTTTTGTTGGAGTCTTTTCCACCACTATTCCTTCAAGAAGATAGTTTAGATAAACTAAAAGGGGTCAATGGGGACACATTGGGTCAATGAGGACATGCCAAGGATTCTTTAATCTCTTGTGGTTTAGGGATAGCTTTGAAGGATTTTAATGGAGCCATTTCCACCACTATTTTCACACAAAGATAGTTGTATTTGAAGTTGCCAAGCCAGTCAAGACTGAAATATTATGTAAATAAGCACTAGCCTATTTTTGTTATAGCATTTGAGGATCTTGTGAAAAATATATGCTCTCTGGGGTAAATGCAATGTGATGATGGCTTTAAAGGTGTAATTATTTTTTGATGTAACTAAAAGATTGTCAACCATTGATTGGATCAAAGGGTTTTTCTAATGAAGTGGTTATAGATTGCTCTGGCCTTTCGTAGATGGAGGATTTGTAAACCATGTCCTACATGGAGTGAGTTTGGTGTTGCTTTTATTTCACAATGGAGGTGTAGTTGATGTCATCCTTGTGGGGATGGTAATGTGTTTCCTATATGGTAGGATGTTGGTGACTGGGGTCCACAAATGGGGTTGTTGATGCAAATTTGTAGGTAGTGGCATGAACTTACTAGTATGGCTTCTATGTGGTAGGATACAATTTGTCAACTTTAAATTATTTTATTTTATTTTTCATGTATGCCAACCTTTTGGCATATTTTTTTTGGGATACGCCAACTGGCTAGTGGTTTTCTTTTATGCTAGGTAATTAGCATAACTCTCACTTTGTACTTCATCCTTCTGGTGGCCTTTTTCTTGTGCCATTTGTTTGGCTTACTTTTCATTCTCAAACTCTTGACTTTTTGAGAATTCCAAATTGACTTTTTTTTCTTAAACTCCAACTCTCAAACTATAAATAATTTGTTTGGGTGCAGCATAGTTTTCTATCTTTGTCTCTTCTTTTGACCATGGACCTAAATGTCTTCTCAAATTTTGAGTTCTTCAAAAATTAATCAAGGCACATTGCTAATCGTCTAATTGATAATGAGGTAAATTTTCTCTTTCCCTTCTTCTCTTCTCCCTCTTTCTCTCTGCTTTTTTTCATTGTGGTTGATATTTATTGCGATATGTTCCTCAAATCCCTGATGTATATCATTTTGAACATTCCTGTTAGGTTTGAGAGTTCTTGAAGTATTTCCCGTATTTTGCAACTTCCATCCTTTTGTGTAAATTTTCTTCAATTTGAATAGCTCTATTGAAAGCCATTGAATTGGGCTCTTCTTAGCATCACCATAAAGAGATGGAATCCTGTCACTTATAGATTTTTCTTTTATCGTAGGGAGATTATCCTAACTTAGAATTGAGCTATCTTCTAGGTTTCAAAGAGGCAAAAAATTTTGTTATTCTAGATAATAGTAGTATTACTTTTTTATCAAGAGATTGTTGCGGAAAATATCGATGTCCACCACAATTCACAATATAGAGGAAGAACAGAAAAGAGGAAAAGATAGCACACAAGAGATATATGTGGGAAGACAATCCAGAGAATATTGTATTGATGAGGAAGAGAAAAGAGAATATTACAACGACGGAGACGAAACTCCAATATCACCAACTCTCACTCTCTATTTTCTATATCTTGAGACCCTTACATCAATGGTGTATTTATAGATGTGGCCTAATAATGTTTGAGTCAAAATAGAAGACTGACTCAAATAAGACTTCTACTAATTTAAGACTTCTAGAAGATAAATCTAGATAAGGATTAGGCCCATTAATATAATTAAGACTATCCAGAAAATCCGGATTCGAGACACCATAAAGCCAACAGCGATTTCATCACTATATTTTAAATCATCTCATATGTGATTTCTTCACTTACTGCTAAGGAGTCGAGTGAACTTGTCCTTGATGAAGTGTGGATAAGGTGTTGCCCTTAGTGTAGATTTTGGATGTTAGCATCACTCTGGGATGCTCGGTGCCATGCTAGTCTTTTGTGGATTGTAGCTTTTTCCTAAAAGAAGAGGTACTCTTGATGCTTTAGAGGCAGACATAATTGTGGGCTCTTTACTCTTCTTCAACTATTCTCTCATTACACCTCTCTTGGCTTACTTGATTGAAGGGTTGGATTCAACTACCCATGATGGGGATTTTTGTGAAAGTGCCTTGTTCCTTCCACTCTTGCTTGAATATCACTTTTCTTGACAGCTTTGAGATGTCGCCTCAAGTGATTTTGATCATGACTAAATTATATTTGATCATTTCTTGAGTTTTATTGCTTATAGCTTGGCCAAGGTTGTAATAAAATTCAAGATTGTTTAGAAACCTCAAAGTGAAGATGGCTATGAAGGTGAGCATGAAGATTGAGCCTCCATGGTGATTCAATGAATATGGCTTGAAGACTTATGGATGGCTTGAATAAAACTCAAGAAATTGGCTCGACTCTCTAGGTTTAGACTTTTATTATTTTTTTAGTTGAGTTTGTTTGAGTAGATTTTGTAACCCAACTCTGATTTCAAGTTTCACTAGAATTAGAGTTGGACTTTGAACCTAATTCCTAATGGGCTGGGCCCAATTTGAAATAAACATGGGCTAAAACTCTAGGCTCAAATATTGAATCGAGCCATACCGATCGACCACTTGGTGAATCGGTTGACCAATTCACATGAACGGAATTTGGCAATACTTTGCTAGTTGACTAATTGACCAAGTCTAATAAACTAGGACCAACAAGACCTTTTGATTAGTCGACTAGTTCCTCAACTGGTCATCCGGTTTAGGTTGTGATATTAAAATATAGAAATGAATCCATCTTTGAATTTGTCAACAATTAATAGAATTTTTTTATTAATGGTATTATAATATCAAAATATATCAAGTAGAGATCCAAATTTGATATCTAATTGCCAAAAAAAGAAAATATTATCAAATCAAATAACAAATTTGAATTAGTCAGTGATTCAATTTAAGGATCCTCTCAATCCTATAAAAATAGGGCAAGAGCACAGATTAGAGAGAGAAAACCAAAGATGAACAACAATAGATGAGCACAAATTATTAGCATGAAATCAGAGAGAAAGGAGATCAAGGAGATATCATCTAGGAGGAGACCAAGGGAGCATCAAGGAGAAGAAGTAAGATCCTATCTCCTCTTTTCCTTTCTCCTCATTCTATCCCTGTTCGTCCTCTTTCTCTCTTCTCTTCCCTTGTCCCCTGTGAGGTCCTTGCTGCCACCTCGCGCTCTCACTGCTTCTCCGCTTCATCACCATTGTGGTCACTCGTGGCCTAGTCTCGTCCTGTGCACTAGTGGATTGCCATTCTTTGCAAGCTCCATCAATACCAATGACCACCCCTGGCCATCATCCTGGCCATTGTGCTGAGTTATGGCCTTATCACCAACTTGAGAATCTCAAGTCTTAAGGCCTACCATAGAGATTTCTAAAGAAAAAAAGG
The DNA here is from genome assembly GCA_005019695.1 of Trichopus zeylanicus subsp. travancoricus. Taxonomy (NCBI): domain Eukaryota; kingdom Viridiplantae; phylum Streptophyta; class Magnoliopsida; order Dioscoreales; family Dioscoreaceae; genus Trichopus; species Trichopus zeylanicus. Next base: position 133,353 of record RXID01014953.1, read on the forward strand.
AGAAGATGAAGAAGAAAGGAGAAAGGAGAGATGTGAAATAGGAAGCAAAAAAAAGGAGAAAGAGCATCCCATATGTGAAACTAAAAAAAAAAAAAAGAAGAGAAACATGAAAAAAAATGAAAAAAAAAATAGAGAAAGTTCCCCATTGAACATGCTCCCATAAACTAACTTAGGACCAACCTATAGACTAGCCTGAAAGTCAAATTGGTCTCAAATCAGCCTACGACCTTATTTGAAAACCATTTTTGACCTAGGACTAGCCTGCGGGCTTGTCTGAAAGTCAATTGGTCTAGTGCTAGTCTGTGAGCTCATTTAAAAACTATTTATGGTCTAGAACCAACTTGTGACTTGCCCGAAAGTCGACTGATCTAGAGCCAGTCTATGGACTTGTCCAAAAGTCAATCGGTTTAAGGTCAATTTGCATGCTCATCTGAAAATGATTTCTAACATGGGGCTAGCTTGTGGTCTTATCCAAAAGTCTATTCAGCTAAGGTCTAGCTCGCGGTTACGCTAAAATGTCAATTTGAACTCAAGGTCAACCCACATGCTCACCTAAAAGTTAAAAGTGACTCAAGGTCAAACTACAGTCTCACCTAAAGTCATTGTAATAGCCTGAAGGCTCTCAAACCAAGATAAAATTGATGAATATAAATCAATTAAAATGACTCAATCATATTGAACTCAAGCCAATTCGGCTAAAATAAATAGACATGCTCCCATCAACTAACTTAGGATCAGCCTATAGACTAGCCCGAAAGTCAAATTGGTCTCAAATCAGCCCATGACCTTATTTGAAAATCATTTTTGACCTAGGACTAGCCTGCGAGCTTGTCCAAAAGTCAATTGGTCTAGTGCTAGTCTGTGAGCTCATTTAAAAACTATTTGTGATCTAGAACCAACTTGTGACTTGCCTGAAAGTCGACTGATCTAGAGCCAGTCTATGGACTTGTCCAAAAGTCAATCGGTTTAAGGTCAATTTGCATGCTCATCTGAAAATGATTTCTAACCTAGGGCTAGCTTGTGGTCTTATCCAAAAGTCTATTCAGCTAAGGGCTAGCTATTGAGTTTTAGATGTCTTGAACTCTAATTAGAGTTTGAGTTAAAGTAGGAATCCAAAGTTGAATTTAGATTTATATTATTAGGAGTTGTAATTGTGTAAAACTCAGGCCCAATAAGAGTCTATAAATATACTATAATATATAGCACTTATGTGTGGCGTAGTATTGAGATTGAACTAGAGAGAAATAGAGAGAGAGGAATAGAGAGAATAGAGAGAAGAGAAAGAGAGAGTGTGTTGGCTCTCGTGTGTGGGTCTTTCTAGTGCTTCTCGGTGGTCTCTCGTGGTGGTTCCTCGTGGTACTCTCTTGGAGATTCTCTCTGAAGGTGGAGGCGTTGCCGAGACTCGGAGAAAGAGTTTAGTTGAGTAAGAAAGAGTAAAGTCGTTCTTGTAAACTTTTGTAAAAGCCTTTATCTATTGATAGTGGATCTCCCGTTGTCTTATCTTGTTATTTCCTTTTATCTTGTATTACTTCTCGTTTCTTGTGTTGTTTGAGAACAAGGCGATCCGTGAAACTTCTGCTGCGAATCCCAACAATTGGCATCAGAGCCTAGAAGCAAACAACCAAGATGACAAAGTCCTTACTCGAGGTGGAGAAGTTTGACGGCAAGATAAATTTTGCCTTATGGTAAAAGAAGATGAAGGCGGTTCTTACTTTTCAAGGTCTACAAAAGACGTTAGAGGGAAAAGAAAAGAAGCCGGTCAAGATAAGAAATGAAGACTGGGAGGAGATAGATCAAAAGGCATTGAATTTAATTATTCTAAGTCTGACTGATGAGGTTTTGTATAATGTCATTGACGAAGAGACGACGATGGACATCTGGACAAAACTCGAGAAGTTGTACATGTCAAAAAGCCTCACGAACAAGTTCTATCTGAAACAACAGTTGTACGGACTGCGTATGAGCGAAGGTACAACTATATTATATCACCTAAATGCTTTCAATAAGATTATCAATGATTTGCTGAAAGTTGATGTGAAGTTTGAAGATGACGATAAGGCGCTGATTCTCCTGATGTCTCTTCCTGCTTCGTATGATCATATTGTGACCACAATTCTTTATGGTAAAAAAACTCTTAAGATGGAAGATGTGACAACTAGTCTTCTTTCTAATGAGAGAAGGAGAAACTCCAACATTAATATGGAGTTTGGTGAAGGATTGGTGACTCACGAAAGAGGAAGATTAAGAGAGCGTGGAGAAGGTAAGCAACGGTCCAAATCAAAATTGAAGGCAAAAGTACAATGCTATTCATGTAAGAAGTATGGCCATATTAGACGGTATTGCCCTGCACGTGGGAAGATAGAGTCCTCCAATACGACGACGGCAATAGCGGATGATACTTCTGATAATAGTGCAGATGGAGATGTTCTTGCAGTATCCGCAGAAATCGACACTTCTGGTAAGTGGATTTTAGATTCTGGTAGTTCTTATCATATTTGCTCCAGAAAGGATTGGTTTACTTCTTATGAGGAGAATAAGAAGAAAAGTACTGTTTGGTTGGGCGATAATTCAGCCTGTGAGATCGCCGGTGTGGGAACAGTTAAAATCCAGATGTTTGATGGAGCGATTCGAACTCTTACTGGGGTGAGGCATGTCCCCAAGATGCGAAGGAATCTAATTTCACTTGGTGTACTGGACTCAAAAGGCTGTAATTATTCAGCAAGAGATGGAGTCATGAAGGTGACACGTGGTATTAGAATCCTGATGAAAGGTGAGAAGTGTGACAATGTTTATCGATTGATAGGGAACACCATTGCAGGTGGAGTTCCGATGGCTACAGTAGTGAAGAGGAAGCACGATACTCGGAGTAATTTGATGTCTCCTCAAATTACTTTTACTACAACAGCAGACACAGGTCATCCGAAAAGCTTCCAAAAGTACAAAACTGTAGACATGAAGAACAAATTCGAGGTTGGCTCGAGTTCACATCTTGAAATTAGCTGAATAAGCTAGTAGCCCAAGGGCAGGGGCTGGATGAGAGATGACGGCTGACGATTCGTGATGATGGCACGCCCGAGTTCAAGCCAAGGTGGAGATTGTTGAGTTTTAGATGTCTTGAACTCTAATTAGAGTTTGAGTTAAAGTAGGAATCCAAAGTTGGATTTAGATTTATATTATTAGGAGTTGTAATTGTGTAAAACTCAGGCCCAATAAGAGTCTATAAATATACTATAATATATAGCACTTATGTGTGGCGTAGTATTGAGATTGAACTAGAGAGAAATAGAGAGAGAGGAATAGAGAGAATAGAGAGAAGAGAAAGAGAGAGTGTGTTGGCTCTCGTGTGTGGGTCTTTCTAGTGCTTCTCGGTGGTCTCTCGTGGTGGTTCCTCGTGGTACTCTCTTGGAGATTCTCTCTGAAGGTGGAGGCATTGCCGAGGCTTGGAGAAAGAGTTTAGTTGAGTAAGAAAGAGTAAAGTCATTCTTGTAAACTCTTGTAAAAGCCTTTATCTATTGATAGTGGATCTCCCGTTGTCTTATCTTGTTATTTCCTTTTATCTTGTATTACTTCTCGTTTCTTGTGTTGTTTGAGAACAAGGCGATCCGTGAAACTTCCGTTGCGAATCCCAACAGCTAGCTCGCGGTTACGCTAAAATGTCATTTTGAACTCAGGGTCAACCCACATGCTCACCTAAAAGTTAAAAATGACTCAAGGTCAACCTACAGTCTCACCTAAAGTCATTGTAATAGCCTGAAGGCTCTCAAACCAAGATAAAATTGATGAATATAAATCAATTAAAATGACTCAATTACATTGAACTCAAGCCAATTCGGCTAAAATAAATAGACAAAATTAAATAAACTTGAACAAAACACTAAAAGATCTTGAATTAGCAAAAGAAACAAACTAAAACCAGTCATCAGTCATGTAGAAAAATTTCTGTCGATCATCCGATTTCCCATATCGATCGATCAATTCTCACCCATCAAAGATTGATATGTGCTCTGCTAGTTGACTAATAGCTTAATTGGTTGATCGACTTCAATGGACAAAGAAAGACACCCACTCTATCAGATGACCAGTACCCAAACTGGTCGTCTAGTTCTGATAAACTTGGAATGACACCTGTTCAGCTGGTCAACCAGTAGCCTAATAGGTCATCCATTTCAGTCAAAAAACTAATAAACTAGGTTCAAATTTAACTTTAATTGGATCAAGCTTTGATCAATCTAAACTTGGATTGATTCAGATTCAAATCAAGTTTATTTGGAATCATAAGAGGTTCCAATTGGACTCAACAGCATTCAAACTAAGTCAAACTAATTCAAATTGAACTTTATTAAGTTACCCGCAATAAATTTGAATTGAACTCGAATTGAGTCAAACCATATTTGAACTAAACCATCACAAGTTCAAATTGAACCCTGAACAACATTCGAACTAAAGCACAACAAGTTCAAATAAAACTCTAATTGAGTCATCAAAACTCTAATTGAGTCAAGCGACATTTGGATCAAATCAAAATGCATTCAAATCAAATTTGAACCAAACCCAAATCAGGTCAACCTGCATTCGAACCAAGTCCCAACTAGATCGAGCCAAATCCCAACTGAGACAAGCCAAGTTCGAACCAAACTCTGATCAGGTTAAACCAAGTTCAAACCAAACCCAAAGCAAATAAAGGCAAATTCATACTTGAATCAAAATAGGTCAAACCTAAACTAGAATAGGTCAAACTTGAACTAGAATAGATCAAACCTGAATCATAATAGGTCAAATCTAAACTAGAATAAGTCAAACTTGAATTAAAAACAAGTTGAATCAAATTGACTTGAACTTGAACCTAACTCCATTAAGGTTTGAGCCCAAATCCATTAATGGGTTGAGCAAAGATCCATCAAGAACATATTAAAAGATGGATCCAACATTCACTAATGATCCATCAAGGACCCATCAAAGGTTGGATCTAACATCCATTAAGGTTCGATCAAGAACCTGTCAAGGGTTAGATCCAACATTCATTAAGGATTCATCAAGAACCTATTAATGGTCAGATTTGACATCTATTAAGGATCTATTAAGAATCCAAACAAAATCAGAACTAAGATCTATTAAATATCCAATAGGAACCCAATAGGGTAGGATGCAAGATCAATTAAGGTTAGCTGACAACAAACTCAGAGCCATCGATGACACCTCAAATTTAATCAACAGTGAAAGGAAGGTCATCAGTTATTAAATCAAATATGATTAACACAAGCAATGCTACAAATCATTCCTCTAAATTAAAGGCAGGTTTGAACTCACTTAGTTAGTTAACTAGACATCTTGTTCAAAAAAAGTCATTTCTTCAAAGTTAGCCAAACCCAAAAGTCATTGGCGACACTCCCTTCAATGCTAGTCAAGCCCAAAAGCCATTGATGACACTCTCTTCAAAGCTAGCCAAACCCAAAATCTATTGGTGACACTCCCTTCAAAACCAACCAACCCCAAAAGCTAATTGATGACTCACCCTTCAAACCTAGTCAATTATAAAAGCCATTAATGATGCTCCCTTGAAAGCTAGTCTACCCCAAAAGTCATTGTTGATACTCCCTTCAAAACTAGCGAAACTCAAAAGTCATTGGTGATATTTTCTCAAGCTAGTCAATCCTAAAGGTCATTGATGACGTTCCCTTCATATCTAGTCAAACCCAAAAGCCATTAGTGATGCTCCCTTTAAAGCTAGTCAATCCCAAAAGCCATTGATGACGTTCCCTTCAAAGCTAGTTGTGGGATTAAAATTAACCACATGAATAGCAAAGACCCTAGGGAATAACCTTGAAATAGTAAATAAAAAATATGGTGATTTGAATACAAATAAGGTATTAAAAAAATATGACTTCCAATAGGAATAAGCCACTATTGTTAATTACCCCGATAATCATTAGCAATCTTTTAAATTGAGAAACCTAACTAATAAAAATAGAGACACAAAAGAAAAGAAAAAAATATAATTTAATTGATATGAAGAAGAAGGTATATGGCTTAAGGAAGGGCATACCCTCACTTTGCATTTTAATGAATTCAAATATGAAATAAGAAAGGGAATGGAAAGAGCTTGATATTTACTGCCGCCCCATTCCCGCATGCTAGACCTTACAAAGTCTGGCTCAGATAGGTCTTGATTTGATCGTTAGTAGATGTTGATGATTTAGTTTAATGATGTCATTCGATGGGACATGGAATGTGATGAGAGGAGTTTGAAGTATTTCTAATAACTTTAAGCTTTGGTGATAAGTTCATTAGATGGCGTTGCTAGCGGCTTGTCAGGATTAGCCTAAAGTATTTTCGATAGCTTTGAACTTTGATGATAACTTTATGATTTGAAGTATTTCCATTAGCCAATAAGACATTAGCAATAACTTCATTGGTCTGAAATATTTTCATTAGCCAATAAAGTATTGATGATAATTTCATAGTTGAAGTGTTTCCATATCTAATAAGGTATAGGTAATATCTTCATGATTGAAGTATTTTCATAGCTAATAAGGGGTAGAAAATAACTTTGTGGTTGAAATATTTTCATAACCAATAAAGCATAGGTAATAACTTCATTTGAACAATGCATTGTGGTTGACTAAGTAAGTGAGTTCAAACCTATCTTAATTCATTTTGATTTGATAATCAATGGCCTCTTAGGCATGTTGTGATTAAATTTGGAGTGTTGCCAACACTTTTGAGTTGGCTTAGCTCAAAAGATGCATCATCAAGGTATGAGGTTGATTAGCTTCAAGGTATGGCTAACATCTTTGAATGCATTGGTGATTAACTTCTTTGATTTGGTAGCATCACCAACGTATGAGATTGGGTGTGACCGATAGCTTTGAGTATGTTATCAATTGATTTTGTTTGAACAAGACATTGTGGTTGACTGATTAAGCGAGTTCAACCTTGCCTTAGTTTGGTTTGATTTGAAGTGTTGCCAATACTTTTGGATTGGCTAGCTTCAGAGCATGGCCAATAGCTTCAAGCATGTCATCAATTGACTTCATTTGAATAAGGTAATATGGCTAACAAACTAAGCAAGTTCAAGTCTATCTTAATTCAATTCGATTTGATTTGATGTTCTGACTTGGTTTGGTTTGGGTCTAATTTGATTTAATTTGATATTCATAACTTGATCTTGATTTGAATATGATTTGATTCTGTTCAATGTTTAAAATTTTATTGAATTGCGACCTACTAATCCTTTTCTACGGGATAATAATATGTTTTGATTTTCTCTTTCCAAAACCTCTGGTGATTGAGTTTGCATTGATTCTTTATAGCATAACTATGGGAGCATTGTGAAAATTCATTCTCAAAATCATTGTTAGCATTGATGGTGAATGTTTAGTTTGCAATAATGAATTCAATTCACTAAGTTTGGAATTAATTTTTAGAAGAGCATTTATTAAATACTGATCATTGACCCTAGAGTAACAAACATTGATTTCGATCTAAGTATGATTTAATTCAGTTTAAGATTCAAAACTCAATTTTGGCTAGAGTCTGATTCATTCGATTTGGATCAAGTTTGATCTTATATTATACTCTTTTTGGGTTCGAGTGTGTATCTTAATGGATTTTGGTTTTAGTTCAAGTTGATTTAGGTTTGACTTGATTTCAATTCAGAATCAGCCTAGTTTTAGTTTAACTTTGAGTTCAATTTGACCCGATTAGCTTTTATTTTGAATGTAATTTAATCTAATTAGGATTTGATTCAAGTTTAATTTAACCTAAACTAGATTTTATCTAAACTTAACTTGATTTTCAGTTAACCCAACCTGAACCTGATTAGGATTGAGTCTGAACTAATTTGGTTTGGTTTAATTCAATTTGTATTTTAGGTTTAGTTCAATTTGATTAATTTTAGATCTAATTGGTGGTCTATCTGAGCCAATTTAGTTTTGCTTATTTATTCTAATTGAGTTTAATTTAATTGAGTTACTTTATGTCAATCAATTTGATTTGAGAGTCCTTAAGCTATCGTGATAACTTTGGGTAAGCCAACGAGTTAGCCTTAGATGTGTGAGTCTGAGAGCTGGTTGAGATAAGCGAGCTTGAAAGTTAGCATAGAGGTGCGAACATGAGGGTTGGCATGATTTGACGGGCTTGAAGGTTGACACATAGTTTTGGTGATTTGGTGAGCCCAAAGGTTAGCTTGATTTTAGTGAGCCCAAATGTTGGCCTGTTGTTGGCAGGCCTAAGGTTGACCTTGTTTTGACTAGCCCAAAAGGTTGACCTATAGTTTTGGCGAGCTTGAAGGCTAGCTTATAGTTTTATAGGCCCCAAGACTGACCTATTTTTATTGGTTCAAAGGCTGGCTTATAATTTCGTTGAGCTCAAAGATTGGTCTAATTTTGTTGGACCCAAAGATTGGCCTATAGTTTCAGTGGGTTTAAAGGCTAGCCTAATTTTGACAGGTCTAAAGACAAGCTTAGTTCTGGGGAGCCCAAAGGTTGACCTAGTTTTGACATACCCAAAGGCTAGCCTAGTTTTGGCATGTTTGAAGGCTGGACTATAGTTTTGATGAGCCCGAAGACTAGCCTAATTTCAGTGGACCCAAAGGTTAACCTACTTTCGACGGATTCAAAGGCTAGATCAATTTTAGAGAGCCCAAAGACTAGCTTAGTTTCAACAAGCCCAAAGGTTGGCCAAATTTCAATGGGCTCAAAGGCTGGCCTAATTTTGGTGAGCTTGAAGGCTAGTCTATAATTTCGATGAGCCCAAAGGCTGGTTTAATTTTGGCAAGCCTGAAGGCTAGCCTGATTTTGATGAGTCCGAAAACTGTCCTATAATTTTATTAGGCCCAAAGACTGAACTATAATTTCAGTGGGCCAGAAAGTTGGTCTGATTTTGGCAGGCTCAAAGGTTCGCTTGATTTCGTTCTACCTAAAAGCTAGCCTATCTTCGGCTAGCTCGAAAGCTGGACTATAGTTTTAACAAGCCTGAAGGTTGGCCTAATTTCTACAGGCCCGAATATTGACTTATAAATACACGAAGTTGTGGATGACTGTGAGCATGAGGATGATAATTGCACAGGAGTGGATGTGGTGGAGACAGGAAAAGCCGCAGGTGGTTGTGAGCACAGGGGTGAGCTAGTTTCTTCTTCCTTTGAATCTTCTCCTCCGATTCACCTCTGATGCATTCCTTTTTCCCTTTTCTAAATTCATTTATTATATTATTATTATTAGTAGTAGTAGCTCAACTTCTCCCTCTCTTCATTTTTTTGGGCTAAGTTTTTCTTTTTCTTCATTTTTTTTTTGCTGGCCAACAACTTTTCTTTTTTATATATTTTTTCCTTATCTTCTCCCTCCTTCCACCCATGCCTTTTCCTTCATCAACTGGGCTATGATGGCTCAAGTCTTCTTCCCAGCTAGATTCGGCCCTCTAATCACTAGTGAGCAGCAGAGCAAAGGCCTAGCCCTCTAGCCAAGTGAGTGGCAGTATGATAATGGAGCTCTAGAGATGGGAGCTGGGCAAAGGGCTTGTAGAGATGTGAGCCTCGCTGGCAGCCTAGGTTGAACAGCAAATGGGGTGGCAATGGCATGCTCTACTAGTGGTTTGGTAGGCTGGTCTTGTAGTGCATTGATGAGGGATGGTTGGAGGTAGCTCGAGAGTGAGAGGTGCAGGAGCGGGTTGTGGAGGCACTCTGGAGGGCAGCATGGCGAGGCTATCCTAGTGCGAGAGTAGGAGGGTTGTAGGCTACTTCTAGTGATGATAGTAGGGGCAGCAATGCTCACGGGCAGGGCTGCGTGGGGCTGCAGTGACACTAAAGGTGGCGCATGGTGGGAGCAGCCATGGCCAAGATTTTTGCATGTAGTGGTGGTTGTGGCATGGCGGCCGATGGCACAATGAGTAGAAGATAGCGTGAGGTGGGGAGCAGTAGCTTCGACATGGTTGGGTGGATTAGGGAGGTGCAAGCTAGTGTGATGGAGGCAGCCACAACCCATGTTTCCAGTGAGGAAGGCATAGGAGATGACATTTCAGGCCAGGGTCTGGCTACGTGGGTGCAATAGAAAAGAAGAGAAGAAAGATAGAAGGGTAAAAGAGAAGAACACAAACTAGAGATGAGAGCTTAACCTTTTTCTTGTGTTCGTTTCTTCTTTCCTATGGTTGACTTATAGTTAATTTCTTTGCCTTTCTTTTTTTGGCCTCTTAAACCCTCTTTTTTGGCCTCTAATTCCTTTTCTATGTTTTTTTTGATATTTATAGGTTTATATTGGGTTTGAAGAGATAGAGTTGAGTTGAACCTCAATCTCTTTTGTTTTGAAATTTTGAATGATGGATATGTGTGTAAATAGCTATAGATATGGATTGTTTTAGATTAGATGAGTCTCTCGAGGGATATGGATGAGTTTTTTTTGTTGTGGCTAATAAAAATTTGAAAGTTATACTTATCTCAGATATTGAACTTATAAGGGGGTTATTTGTAATTTTTTAAAATTTTTTTGACCAAATTGTAATTCTATAAATTTTAGAATTCTTTTCCAAAAAGAACTTATTTATAAAATTCTAAAACTTTCAAGGTCCTTTTTGAATAAAATTTGGACTTATTTGTAAATAAAATTCTTGAGAAATTTATTTGCAAAAAGTTAGGATTTTAGGGGTTCATTTGTGAAAAGAAGTTTTCTAAGGAGCTTTCTCGCAAACCCTAAATTTTGCGGAATCCAATTTATAATTTTAGGGTTTCATTAAATTCTTTTTATAAAATTCCAATCCCAGAGACTTGTTTGTAGGAAAAAATCTGAGCAGGGATTTTTTTAGTAAGAATTTATTTGATTTAGGGATCTATTTATAAAATTATTATATTTTTTCATTTTGACCTAGATTTTGGATAAATTTTGGGCCCAATTTTGGTTTAGATATCGAATCCACTAAACCCATTTGTACTAAGCCTAAGTTGAACCCGAATTTCTTAATAATTCAAATCTAAATTGAGCTCAATTTTCAGCCAAACTTAGACATGATTTAAGTCTAGCTGAGACCTATATTTGAGTTATAATTTAGTGGTATATAAGTCTCAATTTTAATCATATTTTAATTAAATTTTGTTTGTGACAAAAATTACCTCAAAGAAGTTACCCTCTTCGTATCTTTTTCTTGAGTTCTGACAAGAGGAGAGGGTGCGAATAATTTTTAGGTACTTATCTCTATGTCAATATTCTAGGACTTGACTATATGGGTTTGAATTTTCATACAAAAGTGGACTTAACTTATCGTAGAATGATGGCTTAATTTGCCATATGAGAGTAGACTTTGTTTGTTGCATGGAGTAGGCTTGGATTGTCACATAGGGATAGACTTAATTTGCCATGTGGGAATGGACTTGTGTTGCCATAAGGAGTGAACTTGATTGGTCACAATGAGTAAACTTAACTTACCACAATGTGTGGACTTGAGTTTACCACAAGAAATGGACTTGATTTATCAAAAAATGTGGACTTAATTTACCACATAAAAGTAGATTTGACTTGCCACAAAATATAGACTTAATTCATCATATAGCTACAAGCTGAATTGCCACATAATATAGACTTGATTTGCCATGTGAAAGTGGACTTGATTTGCTATGTGAAAGTGGACTTGGTTTGCCATGTGAAAGTATACTTAATTGCTATTTAAAATATGAGATGGATTGCTTCATGAGATAGACTTTGTTCTATTATGTGGAAGTGGACTTAATACATTATGAGGATGCCGATTCAATCATCGCACAAAAGGGATAGGTTTTTGTGTCCATATTTTACCTTGAGAAATATGGAGTGCATGTTTGACCTAGTGTTCCTTGTTGAGAAAATTGAATATTCTATCATATACAAACATAGACACTTTTATTTTATTGTTATTGCCCCCAGAGGCTCATACATAATACCTCTTCGGGAATTGGGTATTGATTGGTGGTATAGATCTTTCTCCTCTGTCATCAATCAGTAGTAGGATCCTTCTTTAAATATTCTTTGAACAATATAAGAGCCCTCCCAATTAAGCTTAAATTTACCTTTCTTGCTTCAATTTGGAATGGGTCTTCTTAAGATAAAGACATTTCTCTATTTTGGAAAGATCTGAGTCTAAACATCTTATTGTAGGCCCCTGGACATCTGTTCTTGATATATTTCTAGGTTTTGCTAAGTTATAAGTCTTGTTTCATCCAAAGAGTCTAGCTCATCTACGCAAAAATGAACATAATCTTCCTTAGTAAGTTTCTCTTGCAAAGTAATTCTAAGGGAGGAAATTTGTACCTCCAATGAAAAGACTGCCTTAGTCCCAAGCACCAATGCATACAGAATTGATTGGGTAGGAGTTCGATTTGTGGTCTAATAAGTCCATAATACTTTAGAAAGTTTCTGGTGCTAGTCTCATTTATTTCTAATAATGTCTTTCTTCAATATATTGGAAAGGGTCTCGTTAAATGCCTCAACAAGGGCATTCACTCTTGTATTATACATAGATGAATATCTCCAGTCTATCTTATGATAATATGCAAATCATCCCACCTTGAAACTTTTGAAGGATGATCCATTATAAAAAATGATCCTTTCAAGGAATGTCAAGTCAATACAAGATATTTTCTTAAAAGAAGTGGATAATGGTATCCACTTCTACTTTCCTTATTGGAATTACCTCTACTCATTAAGAGAAGTAATCAATCATTGCTAATATAAAGCGGTGATCTTTGGAAGAGGATGGCTCAATTGGGCCAATTATGTCTATACTCCATACCTCAAACGGCCATGTGGATATTGTTGGATGTAAAGGATTTGGGTGCTAATGGATGAAGTGATCATGAATTTGACATAAATGACTTTTTCTCACATATTTAATGCAATCTCTCACCATCATAGGCCAATAGTAGCCCAAACAATTGATTTTCATCATTATTTCTAGGCCTAATTGATGAGCCCCACAAAACCTAGAATGCATCTCATACATAACTTCTTTGACTTTTTTGTCTGAGAGATAGCGCAAGAGTAGTTGGTTGAATAACCTTCTATAAAGAGTCTCTCTTCCTAAGTTGTATCTGAATCAATTTATCTTCTAGGAGTTCTCCACCTTTACAATAGTTGGTGAATGGTATTCTCCAATCTGGCCTCTTCTATTAGTTTAGATTTAATTTTTTGTGTTTGATGCTGAAGACTGAGCGTATCACTTGTCTGCTGCAAACTATTATTAGAATTTCTCTTGGATTAGGATCAGCTAGTGCCTTGGCTAATTTGGCTAAGGAATCATCTTTTGCATTGATGGACTAGGGGACCTTAATTATTTGAACATGTGGGATTTGTCTCATGAGTTTTTGAGCATTTTCATAGTATTTCAAGAGCTCAAATTTATGGATTTTATATCTCCCTCTCACTTGACTGATAACCAATTATAAGTCACCAAGTGTGGATCGAGCTCCGGTTGAGTTGACGTGTAGGTGCAATATTCCCATGTTGAAGGCCATTTCTACTTCTACAATTACGACTGATATTTAGGCTCATTGTCTATATATGGTTTTTAGAGGGAATAGGAATATCGTAAAATGCCCCCGCTTGGAGTGACAAATACAATTCAATGCTTGCTTTAATTTGTGAAAGCTTCAGCCTAATTTCTAGTTTAATGGATGATGCTCAAACAAAATATAGCTTTCAGAAAGGTTACTCTTCTTTGGAAAAAAGAATTTTTTTCATTCGGGAGTTCATAGTTCAGTGGAGAGCTGTTTGACATTGGGTGAGCTACAAGAAAATTGGCAAGCGCTTGTCCTTTAACTACCTTTTGGGGAGTAAACCTGATATCATACTCTATGAGAATTAAGGCTCATTTTGCTAGTCTTCTAATGACTATAGGCCTAATCATCAAGTATTTTATGGGGTCAACCTTAGATATTAAAATAACCTGATAAGAGAAAAAAATAATATTTGAGTTTTTTTGACTTTGAATATAAGTGCCAAACAATGCTTTTTAGTAGAAGAGTAGTTGCTTTCTGCCCCTACTAGCATTCTACTTAAATAGTAGAGTGCATTTTTCTTTTCCTTTCTCATTATTCTAAGCAAGAAGTTCTCACAGGGACCCTTCCATTGCTGCCATGTAGAAGATCAAGGATTTATCACACAAGGGTGCTACCAAGACTGGTGGCTTTAAGGGATATTGCTTAATTTCTTCAAAGGATTATTGGCATTCTTGATCACAAATGAATGGAGCACCCTTTTTCATCAGTTTAGAGAAGGGTTTGTATTTTCTAAAGAGATTTGAGATGAATCTTCTTATGTATGCAAGTCGACCTTGGAGTGATCTCAACTATTTTAGATTGCTGGTGGTGGCATATCCAAGATGGCTTTGATTTTAGATAGATCTATTTCAATCTCTTAGTGCTTGATAATGAATCTGAGGAACTTCATTGATGATACCTCAAATACACATTTGATAGGGTTCATCTTCAGGTTGTATTTTTTAAGATGTTCAAAAATCACTCTTAGGTCTTAGATGTGCTCATCTTTTGATTTTGACAATCAAGTCATCTACATAGCAATCGACTACTTTGTGTATAAGGTCATCGAAAATTCAGTTCATGGCCTTTTGATAAGTGGAGCCTATATTTTTAAGCCTGAAGGGCATCACCTTATAGCAATAGATGCTTATTGGAGTTTGAAAGGCCGTATAATTTTCATCATCATGATGTATTTTGATTTATATCTCAAGAAATCATCCATAAAGGAGAATAGCTCAAAATTGGTTGCATTGTCGATGATAATTTCTAGTATGGATAATGGAAAATTATCTTTTGAATATACTTTATTTAACTCTTTGTAATCCACATAAATGTGGATTTGGCCATTCTTATTCTTAACTAGCACAATGCTTGCAATCCAAGATGGATATTTCTCTTCCCTGACGAAACTCACTTCGATCAGTTTCATTATTTCTTCTATCACTTTTTGTTCAAGTCAAGTTTCATCTTCCTGGGTGCTTATTTGATAGGTGAAAGTTCGGGATTGATAGTCAGCTTGTGGATTGGGACTTCAGGATCTAGTCCATGCATTAC
The DNA here is from genome assembly GCA_005019695.1 of Trichopus zeylanicus subsp. travancoricus. NCBI lineage: Eukaryota > Viridiplantae > Streptophyta > Magnoliopsida > Dioscoreales > Dioscoreaceae > Trichopus > Trichopus zeylanicus. The sequence continues at coordinate 148,399 of RXID01014953.1, forward strand.
TTTGTAGCTCCATGCAAAGCAGTTAATATATTCCTAGAATATTACTTTGAGTTGGATTTGGCTCTCCTTTGAGGGTTCTGCTAATAAAATTTGGCCTGGGATCTTCCTCTAAACCTAGATTGATTTTTATCAATTCATCGATTGTGACTTGGCCTCCATCCTCAAGTTTTGATAGAGCTTCTTTTGGTATGAGAATCTTGTCTCCATCAAGTGATTCATCATGTTGATTGGGATTTGTCAAGAGTTTCTCTCTTAGTTTCCAGGGCATTTTGGTTGTATCATGCCATTTTTCTTTCAGTCTTGATAAATTTTTGTTGGGAACCTCATTTCTTGTGATGCCTAGAGATCTATGGTTAGCTTGATGCATGCAACTTGTGTATCAAAAGGTATTAAGGGTGTTTGATCAACCTCATTATCGAATAGAGGTTCACTCTTGACCATGAGATATGTATGGATACTTGAAGTGATGTAGTCCAATCCTTTGGAATTCTTATTTCCTCTTCTAGGGATATAAGAACGCCCATGAGGTAGATCTTATAGATTTTTGAAGATACAACTTGATGAAATTTGTTGATTTTCTCTTTTACCTTTAGGGCAATGTTAGAGTGTAATCTCCTCAACTTCTACCACTTTGGCTTCACATCATATTCTACGGTAATACAATGTTCCACTAATCCTCTATTTGGTCCTAACATCTTCTCAAATGTCCATTTATAGACATCCTTATTTTTGTTGTGGGTTGAGATGAGTTTAATCTTCTAGGCACCATTTGGTTTGGTATCAGGATTAGCATTAGCATTTTTCAAATTTTTTTTTTCTTGCAAAATTAATAGTACTTATTTTACACTATTATTAAAATAAGTTATTATAAAAAATTAAATAATTTTTTGAACTTTAAATTATTGTAGCATTAATTTTAATAAAAAAAATAGTAATTTACAAAAGTGGTTCATTAGTCTTGATCCTGATCCCAAACCAAATAGTGCCCTAGATCTTTGGACATATTTGCACTTATTGAAATGGTTCTCGGGTCTTATCTAACCCTAGATTGACTTCCTTGGAAGGCTATGTAGATGTCTTAAATCTCCTTATCAAACTTCTTTAATTCTTCAGCAAAGTTAGTGAGTCCATCTTCTCTATATACCTTAGTAGAATCATTAGACCCAGGCTTTTTGTCTTCTTTACCTTCAATTTCATAGAATCATAAGGAGCCCTCTAAAGGTCCTTTGTCAAGGTTTTGATATGATTCATTGAGACAAATTACACCCTATTTTTGCTTCAAACCCTGGAGGAATGGCTAATTTGATATGAACATATTTAATACATAATCTAAAATGCCCTTATGAAAACATCTTACTTCTAGCCTATTACAATAATCTAATAATAAAGAAGAAAAGCAACTTAAATTATAAGGTGAGTCTACTTATAAAGGTGGATTGGGTGCCCCATGCTATCTTCATGGAAGGCCTCCTCACTCTAGGTGAGGCAACAAGTTATCTTCTTTATTTAGGAACAACTGATCAACCCTGCTTATGATGCTTTGGAGGTTATTTTCTTCATTAGTAATAAGTGATGGTTCATCTTTTGGATCAATGTAAGCAATGTTGGTGGATGCAGATTGTTCAATGGCGAAATGAGATTTGAGTCTATGTTGCAGGTGGATGTTGAATGAGCACGATGGTCTATCTTTCTTTTTACATCCCTTCCATAAAAAGTTAAGTCCTTCCTTTCCTGTGTGGGCCCTTTTGGAAGTTATTCAATATCTCCTTAGTATTATTTCCTAAGTCTTGATTAGGTTGGCAATCAATCTTGAACACCATGTCCAAAGGTTTATTGAGATGAGGTGGATTGAGAATCAAGGAGTGAAGCCTTGGGTCTATGGGATAAATTGATTTTTTAGAGCTAGAGGTAATGGAAGGATGAGAATGGTTGTGCACAAGAGAGATTGAGGTTTTAGGAAAGGGTTAGATTCTTTAGTGGATGATTTAGGTTTAATTTAGGTGATTGAGAGGATTTGTAATGTACCTTGGGTAGGTGATTTTATGGCTTCTATGACTATAAGCAATTTGTGAATAGTTTGACAATCCTTATTGCAAACTGTGAAATCTCTATAACTTTTGATGATGGAACCATTGCAGAGGAACTTTAGGCATTGATAATAGGTGGAGAAAATAGCTCCCATATTTCTAAGTCATTGCCTTCCAAGGGTCAAATTGTAATAGGAGGAATATCAAGAGTGTGAAACTATATTTGAATGGTCATTAGCCCGCATGTAATAGATAAGAAAACTCTCTCATGGCATTTTCTCTTTCAATTGTCATAAGCAAGAATGAAAATATCATATTCTAGCAGTTGCTCTTTTGGACCATTCATTGTCTCAAGGTGGATAGCATGCAAATGTTTAAAGAGGCTTCTGTGTCTACCAACATTATATGGATGGGAACACACCCCACCTGGACAAATATATGGAGTAGTTTGTCCTTTAGCTCTTCCTCAAGTAATTGTCCGTCGATGAAAGTTATGATAGGGTTTTGGAAAATATTCTTACAAATGGAAGCTAGTCTTTCAAGGGATATATCACTATTGAGCTCTATTTCTTTTAGTGTTTTTGACAAGATCTCATGATATTTAGGGGAATTAGTTACAAATTTTAGGAATTAATTTTTAGTAAGAGTTTTCATTAGTTATTTTAATATATTATATTCCTTTCCTATTTTGATTCCTTCTAAGTGATGCCAGGTTCTTGGTTGGTTATACAAATTACTTTATTTTCCCTTGGTTTCCAATTGAGACAACTTGTTTAGTTTTATCCCTTCCCTCGTTAATATAACTTTGGTAGAGTGAAGACTTTTCATTAAAATATTTTAAAGGGTCATAATTCTTATCTTTTGAAGTATAACCATTATGTGTATTGTTACAAGTGTAGAAGGTTCCTATTTGCCCCTTGATTTTTGGATCTTGTTTAATTATTTTATTCTTTTTAGATTAGTCCTTGTGAAGAACAAATCCTTCTCAAGGATCTTCAACTACCCAATTATCATGATTCTCCACCGGTATGTAGAAAGTGGATTACTTTTTTTTGGAAATGTCTGTTATGAAACTGATATTATTGTTAGGGTATGAAGGAAGTAGATTACTTACTACCATCATATTTCTTACCTCATTTTCATTTGCATATGATCTAATCAATCTATAGTATTTCTATTATTGAGATCATAGATTGCATCTTTTAAAGTAAAATGTTGCTTAGGAGTGTGTCCTACAATTTTATAGAAGGGATAGTAATGGAAAAAAATCTACACTTAGAGGTATGGGTTTGGATTTTGGGAATCACATGAGGTTGCTTGCGACAAGGGCAGTGAAAATGTTGATGATATTTTCAAGTAGAAGGGGTTAGTCTTGTTGTTGTGGCCTATAACGAGTTTGTGTATTGGGAAGAAGATCACATGGTGCATAGTTGTCAGATGGAGGCATGACTTGATAGTTTTATGGTGGATCTGGAGGTTGAAAAAATGGAGGCTATGGGTGTGGAGGTTGGAGACGTGCTGAAGGAAGCTAAGGAGGCACTGCACTCCTAAAAGGTTAGGGTGGTTCCATACTTCTAGGTAGTTGTACTATAGGTGGGTGTGGCTGTGCTGTGAATACTTGAGGCTAGGCTTTGGTATTAAGATTTGATTGATTTGAGCTTTGTCTTTATAAACAACCTCTTCGGCTACTCCTTGACATGTTCTTTTGGAAAGTTTTTATTAGCTTGAATACAATATTCTCGTAGACACTTCTCCAATGCTTGCATCTTTTGATACAAGATATCAAATAAATAAATATTAGAAGATAATAAAACTACTTTAAAATTAGGGAGAGTGTTTTCAATTAATAAACTGATTTGTTATTTTTATATGAGAGGAAGTTGAGATCACATGGCTTTCTCCCTCTTTTAGTTGGAGTATTCGATGAAAGATATCCCACTTTACATCTTTTTCAATGTCAACTTGATGATGTTTGAGCTATCTAATAAGCATAATATTGTTTGAAAAATGCAAAGATGGCTTTAAGAGATCACAAATTTTCTTATGACCGATGGACCAGCTAAGTGCATTTGGGCTTGCTGACTTCTAGTAGAGGTGAATCATTAAAAGTTGTTATTCCTGTAAGCTTGTACATCAAAAATAAAACCTCTAATATGATGATTAGGCTCTTCTATCTTAACATAGAGCAAAATTTTGGTACCTTAAAGCTTATGAGAAAGTTGATAATGGAGAATTAGATATTTGTTATTATTGGCATAGTGACATGAGAAAATTTTTGTGCAAAGCAATTTTGTGAGTATACGAGGTATCTGATCCTCAATCACCTTTACTGACAAATACTGCCTACTAGATGAGGTTTCTATATGCATGAGATTCACAAGGATACTTTGAGGTGAGGTTTTAGAAGGTTCTCCATGGACAATCTGATCATCTGTGACAACAACTTTTCCTAATTTATCAAAACCCAACTTTTTACCAAACAATTCACAAGTTCAAAAAAAATCCAAATTATGCATAGCACTATTTTCATCAACCATGGTTGTCAAGTAAGTTTCATCAATTTTAGAGTTTATGGTGAGGTTATCATTATTTTGCAAGATAAGTGTTACTTTCCTATTTTTAAGATTTTAGTAGTCTAGAATATCCCATGTACATTAGGTTTCATATATTATATTCTTCTGAAAAGATGATACAACTAACGCTTAGGTTGTGTCCCTTGTGACCACAAAAGTCCTTGAATTGATATAGGGCTAAAGAAGAGGTTTGCAATGGAGAGTAACCCCTTAACCCTTTGATCAAATTCAACAAGGTGCAATTCCTTAGTCTTTTTAAGAAGAATCAAGATAGAGCTCGCCCACTTTTGAGGTGAGTTATGAAGGTCCATCCAAATATGCTAAAATCTAGGTCACACCCTACATCCAAGATACCATTTTCTAACAATCTCAATACTCAAAAATAGAGGACCTCATAAGACCTATACCTAACTAAATGTAGCATGAATCTAGATTTTTTCACTAATGGTTTAAAAGGAAAAAAAAAAGAGAAGAAGGAGTGGGCAATCACTGAGCATTTCATGGAACAACCAAAAAAATAAATTGGAATTAAAAACCCCAAATAAAAATCAACATAAAAGTTTACCTTGCACAAAGATGTCCCATCATGATCGCCATTTAATAGGTCTTTTAGAAATTTTGGGGTTGAAAATTATTGAGAATTCACCACCAGACTTATAAGGTGCATGAGATCTTTAGTAGCGGTTGTCAGACTCTCCTTATTAGGTATAGGATATTACTCACCCTAGCAGCTTATAGTTTATCTTCACATATACCTATAAGGAAAAGAGAATTTTTTTTAAATTTTTGAAGTATAGTATTAAATAAAATAATAAAATGAGAAAATGAGAAAATTAGTGAAAACTTATCCATCATCTCACTGGAAAAGAGCCTGAAGGCCTCTTCCTAACCCATTTTAGGTTTCTTAAGAGATAAAACTGTATATTAGTAATGATAATAAATTCCAAACTATAGATCTAACCTCAATAGAAAAATAAAAGAAAAAAAGAGGAGAGAGAAATGAAAGAAAGAGCTTGGTGATGCCACACAACTCTTTTACTTCCCATCGTGAAGCACTCCTCCATGAAAATATCGTTGCCCTAGAGCATTCTTACCTCCCTAAGTGTAATCAAAATTATTGATTCGTGCTATCAAGAGTCTATGGTCACTCTATACAAGCTTGCCTAATGATCATTTGATGGATTTCAGGAGAGAAACATGGTTATTTATATAGGTGTAGTAGGTCTTGAATTTTTTGAATAGTCAATGTAGGACTAAATTTTTGGACTAATCTACGATATAGATTTAGCTGAAAATTTGGAGTCCTGAATTAATGATATTGTGCTACTAGAGCGTAGGGTCTTGTTGAAGTGTTTTAGAAATTTTATGGGCTATTTTATTAGGTGTAGATCGGTGAAAATCAACGGATGAGATCAAATTATGGTGAAGAGTTGGTAGAATGGATTTGCTCTTATGCTTGGCTAGAAAAAAAGATGGGTCCCACCTAGATTCATACACTATATAGGGTTGTACCATATGCCAGCTGTCTGATGTTTGATTTAAATTAGTGTTGGTGTATGATTTATTTCATATATATGGTTGGTTTATTCCATATGCTAAAATCTTGGCAGATGGAAATTCCATAGTTTTTTTTATTTTGTTATTTAAATAGGTTCAACGAGGTAATGGAATAAAAGGGATTAGGGTTTTTTCTTGCTCAAATCAACAACTATCCATAACCCGAATTACATGAATTTTGAGCTTAGAATAACATGAAAATTCAGCTCAAAACATTAAATAATTTTTTAGTCAAAGTGTAAGCAATTTTGAATTCATGATATAGGGTAAATCAGCTCAAAATCTATAGGATCTTTGGGTTTAGATAATCAACTCAAAAATAAAATAGGTTGGCTCAAGATTGTAGTGAAGATTAATAAAAGATCAAAAGACAGATATCTATAGTACTAGGCCTAACGTGCAAAAATCGGCTACCTAACCAAAACTAACCTAATATTAAGCTTGAACTTCCTTACCAGGAATCAAGGAGTTTTGCTAAAATCTCATCGAGTATGTGAATTATGAGTGAAGTTCCATCAAGTTAGGAAAATTCGGAATGATGTCAACCGATGTAAGAGAGCCTCGGGAAATTTTTGTGAGAGTACATGATGCAGAGGAACTCTCGCAACTCAAAGGAAATTTTAGAAAAAGTAGGGTCCATCAACTTGATCAAGGGATTGGGAGATTTGGGGCAAGATTTGGGATAAAATTCATGGTGGGAATGACAATAAAGATCAAGTATAAATAAGAGAATGCAACCAAGGTAGTAGGACTAATGTCATTTTCTCTATAAAAATCATATCTTCATTCTCCTCTTCCACAGGCTATTGACTTGAGCATTAGAGGAGTCACCGCCAGAGAGCTCCTAGTAGTTCTTATTATTATTCTATGTCTTGTAGCCTTTGTGGCATGGATCAACTCGATAGATCCAAATCTAAAGGAATTTTTTTTTTGAACCAGGTCGATAGTGAACTAGACTTCATCAATAGTTGGTGCCTTTGTTGAGATCTACTCTATAACCTTGCTGCTGATATGAAAGATATCTAGTGTCTTGTTAGTCATGCCTCTGGAGGCATCAAGAGTTGTAACCTTGAAAAACCAAGTTGGGGAGCATAAAGAGCATATGCCAGTTAATCCCACAACTCCTTCAAAGTACTCAATAAGCCTCACAATCAAGCTACTTCAGCACCTCAGGATGGTGCATCCCCCTCCACCACAAAGCCCATCGCTTGTACCCATGGGAAACTTTGCTAACACAATCAGTAGATAGGACTTCTAGAACTTTGTAATCATCATTCAACATACAACCCAAATGTTGAAAATCCAACTGCAAGTGATGCAGAACCTCCAGACCCTTCAAATCTTTTCAATATTTTGTAGAAGGCCTAAAAATCTTTACAAGTTATGTACAAGTACTTGAATCCATTTAGTTTTTTTGCATATGGATCTATAAAAATAGTTTAGTTGGAAGAGACAAAAATCCCGATCACATTTTTTTTGATATTACCCATCTTTGCCATTTTAAAATAAAGTTTTATTTGGTTCCTTTGGAAGAAAGAATGATAACAATAAGCAATATGTACAAGGTAAAATCCCCAAAATGTGTATTGATTAAAGTTAGTCCATGATTTGTTACACATATAAGTTCCTCAAAACCAATATATTAAGAAATGAATAATTTGCTAAAATAATATATAATTTTCAAAATATAGGGACCTTAATATAGTTAACTCTCAAGAATTATTTATTACTCCCTCTTTGTCAAAGATTTAGCAAAAGTTGGGAGAAGGTATTTATGTCAACTTGATTGTTTGATTTTGGACGAAGGCCAAGTGATATTGTAGCAGCAGAACTTTTGGAATGAATATATAATATGGTTTGATTTGTGATGACCAAAAAGTGATGATTCCGATTTATAATAATTTTTTTAATTTATTTTAATTTAAAAATATAATTAATTAGTCACAATTAAAGTGAGATAATCTCAAATCAAACGAATTCTTAGAGGTGATGTTTCTTTTGGCTTTAAACCAAGGCGAGAGGGATTGGATATGTGCGTCTTAATTGTCACTTTTTACTTATAAAAAATAAAAATAGAGAATTAACCTAATGCCCTCTTTAATTTATAATCAGGCGGAGCTAGCTCAGTTGTTTAACTAATTTGGATGTTTTATGAGTAATTGAGCTTAAACCTAGAAGCCATGTATGTTCGGAAGGTGATTATTATCTTTGAAGTTTCCTTTTGGAGTATCATAGAAAGCATGATATTATATATAATGGAATAGTTGAAATTGATTATTATTTTTTCACCAAACTTGCTAGGAAGTTAGGTTAAGTGATTGTCCTCTGCCTAACAGACGTAGCTGATTTTGGATATGCTAATTTTTTTATTTATTTTAACCATTTCAATTTTTTTTCTCAATCAAGACCCAAATGTTTCAATTGATTTTGACTTTAGGCAAAATTTGTGAGAGACACTGACCGTAAGTAATTGAAATGTTGTTTATATTTTCTTACGAGAAAAGGCTTTTTTTCTCCATATATCCACATGAAATGTTCCTAAATTGCAATAAAACATTCCACTTTCTCACATTTACAACAAATCAATGCTAAAAATTTCTCCTTGTATTGCTTCTGGATTTCCTCAAAAATTAGGATATAATCCAAATCCCTACTTTATCCTATTAAAATTAGAGCAAACATGAAGTGAATGTTTAGAGAAAGATTTTAAGTATTGATTGAAACCAAAACGTTTAAGTCAAAATGTATCGATTTTGATTAAAACTATAACAAAATGACTTTAAAAATTTAGTTTGAAAATATAATATTTTCAAGTAGTGAAATATTCAAAATGATCGAAATAATTGAAATAGTTGAAATAAAAGAATCAAAATATATTAGTTTCGGTGAGTATCAAAATAGATTCTAAAATCGAAACTTAAAATCTTAGTTTGAAATAAAGGTAACATACAAACAATACTATAAAAAATATTTAAATATTTTTTAAAAACAAAAAATATATATATTTATTGCATGGAATGACTTGTCTTTTAAAAAAAATTTTAGCAAAAAATTACGTCTTATTGCGAATTTATAGAAAATTACATATCTTATTATTATTAGGAAAAAATCACTTATCTTATAATATAAATTTATAAAAACCATATCAATTAAGATATTTAAAAATATTTTAATTTAACTTAATTTTATCAATTAAATTTGATAATATAGTGAACACTCGAATTGATTCAGTTAGGATCTAATAAGTCAGTTCGAAACCAAAGTCAGAAATATACACTCCTAAAAGGTAACTATATTTCAACATATAATTATGTCAAATTATCTAAAACGAGGGATACTATTCCTATAAAGTATAATCTATAAAGTATAACAAGAAAATTTTTTTTTATTTCTTTTAGATAGACCAAGAAAAACACATACTCTCAAATCCTAAATTTTATGATTTTTTCTTTTCTAAATTCTACTATTTCTTTTCTATCAAAAAGTGATATTGATTTAAAGTTCGGAGGGGCCATGACAATCCAACAGTCCCCTTTACAATGTTTTCCTCTTGTAGGTCATGCGGTGTGAATTAACCCAGCGGATTTGATCTCAATGAGTCTCTCGATTCAAGACTGATAACGAGTTTGACTCCATCAATAAAATTAATATAAAAAATAAATTATTTTCATTCAGTTTTATTTTGAATAACATATTTGTAATTATTAGACAATTGATCTGATAAAATTAAATTTTAAATTCTCAATTTTATAGAATCGGACAACCAATCTTCTATGAAATTTTAAACAAAATAAGTTATTTTTTATATTAATTTTAATTTATAAAATGAAATTAAAATAAAATATTTTTAAAATATTGAAATTAAAGTAATTTTCAAACTTATAATATAAAATGAGTGATTATTTTATTAAGAATAATAACGTAGGTTATTTTTTAAAATGTATAATAATATAGGTAATTTTTTGCTAAAATTTTTTTTAAAAAGTTACATATTATAACATACATTTACATTAAATTTGCACTGAAGTATCTCTCGAATATTCCTCCCGTCCCGTTGGTTGGGTATCGGCGAGGGCGACCTGGTGCAAATTGAATGAAAACACCGGTAATGATACAATTGTAATTTTCAAAAACGACGATTGCATCATAAAATAAAAAAAAAATATGGACTTAATCAAGAATCCAGGGCACGGAAACATGACCGACCTGAATCCAAAACTTATGGTCGAAGGGCTCGGGCCAGCTCGGCCCGTTGATGAGTCCTGCCGAGTAATAGCAGATCAACCCCGAAAAAAGGTAACGAAAAACCGAACCGCGATAAAAACCGCGCTCCATTTCTAATATCGCGAGATCAAAACGCCATTTTCTCCCGACAAACCGACTCATTTCCGGACGCCCCGATGAATATCCCCCAGATTTAATCCCCTCCCCTCGCATCCGCACTAAATGACATTCTTCGCTGCTTATCACGTATCAACAATAAACAATGTTCTGTCAGATAAGTAGGCCTACTTATCAATAAGCCGGTGGGAAAGGACTGCCAAACTGCATCGAAGAAAGCAAGACGAAGTCCTCACATCCTCTCACGCCTTCGTCTCCAATGGGAGCCGAAACCCTAGACCACTCTCCAATCTCTTGAATTCTCCTCTTTTACTAACAAATTCCAAGGAGTCCACCCTCAAATCCGTCTTCCTCGAGCGACTCCCGTCATTTCGAGCCCCGATTCGAACTCTGGCTCGCTCAAATGTCGTCGCTCAGCCGGGAGCTCGTCTTCCTCATCCTCCAGTTCTTGGAGGAGGAGAAGTTCAAGGAGTCTGTCCACAAGTGAGTTTTTTTTTTTATTGTTTTTTACCTTTGAAATCCATGAATTTTGGATTGAAAATTGGAGCTTTTGATGGGGTTTGATGGGGTTTGGGGGCAGGTTGGAGCAGGAATCGGGGTTTTTCTTCAATATGAAGTACTTCGAGGAGAAGGCGCAGGCGGGGGAGTGGGACGAGGTAGAGAGGTATCTCTCCGGGTTCACCAAGGTTGATGATAATAGATATTCGATGAAGATTTTCTTTGAAATTAGGAAGCAGAAGTATCTTGAGGCGCTGGACAGGTTTTTTGGCTTTTGTTCGTTTTTGGGAATCAAGTTTTGTTTTTATTTGAAAAAAAAACTGTTCTTTTCTGAAAAAATTGTTTTTGGTGTTATTACTTTTGTAGGCATGATAGAGCGAAGGCAGTGGAGATATTGGTGAAAGATCTCAAGGTTTTCTCGACGTTTAACGAGGAGTTGTATAAAGAGATTACTCAGCTTCTCACACTTGATAATTTTAGGCAAGTTTGATGTTATTGAATTGGTCTTGTATTGTTGCAAAGACTGATTTTTCTATCATTTGATGGAATTGCAAAAAGGAGTATTTATTGCTATAATACAAAACAAGATATACTACCATTTTATGACACTCTTTATTGTTTATTTATTTTTCTGTCATGCAAATTTTCACAATTATGCATTTGCCAAACCTTGGTAGTGTATATAATATAAGATCGTTGTGTGCAGCCTTTGCTATAGCAGCATGAAAGAAAAAAACTGTAGAGGGAGTTCATGAAACAATGAGATATGGTTCCATCTAGGGGGTCTTTAAGTCTTGCAAAAAGAGGAAGAAAATGCAGATTTAGATAGAGGAGATTTTGCGGAGAGCTACTTGCAAATACTTTGGGTTAGGTTCGTGACTGTGAAGTAACCGTGTCATGGTTTACTGGTGAGCTTATAGGGTAGATAATGAGAAGAATGAATTTTTAGTATTTTTGTCAGCATAAGAAGAAGTTCTAAATCATGAGACTTGATTGTCTAAGTGAATTTGTCCTAACAAATGTTGGGTAAAGTTGGAGCAGAACTTGAGCTGAAACTAGGAATGGGGAGGGTTGTTACAGGAAGATATAGGCAGCAGATGCTTGTAAGAAGCACTTATGGAAAATAAATAAATTTTTGGTGAGTCACATCTGAGAACTAATATAATGATTTCCTACTTAAAATTGTTGCAGCTGAAAGATTTGCTCAGTTTTGGGTCTTTTTTTTGAATGAAATGCAATCATGATAATCAGTTGGTGATCCGCAATTAAGAAAACTTTAAGACTGTCTTAGAATGGTTTAACCTGGGTGGTAGTTTTGCATGCTGGCATGATGACTTTAAAGGTTAACAAAAAATAAGAACTACTATATGCAGTATGAGATGTATCAAATTTGATCTTCCAACTGTTGTATATATTTACCTTAAAGATCAGTTTCTTTAAATGACACATAGGTGAGAAATCTGTTGTGATGAAAAATGCACATGTATGAGAACCACCTATTGACGTATCTTAAATCTTGTTTGCCATGTTCATTGTTTGAAAGACTATGTAGTGTTATCTCTTGCAATCAAACTTGTTGATCAATAATTGGTCACAAGTATATAGTTTGCCATCAAAGTTTTTTATGATAAGATCTTAAAACAGAACCTCTTCTTAATAATCATCCTAGCCCCATAATCGTTGAGGTATTCCTTGACTTGGTAGTTACATTCATTTGTTTTTCTATGTTGCTACAGGAAATCAAAATAAGCTGATGCACAACACAAGTTATGAAACTTGTTGAAAACTTCGCATGCCATATTGCCAATATTGTTGTTTTTTGTTTCTCCATGATATGTTTCTAGTTTACATTGATTCTTTTGCGTGTTCTATTATGGTTATTTAATCATACTTTATTTTTCCTAATCTTCATTGCAGGGAAAATGAACAGTTGTCCAAATATGGCGACACCAAATCAGCTCGAAGCATCATGCTTATTGAGCTTAAAAAGCTTATAGAAGCAAACCCTCTATTTCGAGAGAAGCTAGTCTTTCCAACTCTTAAACCTTCACGACTCAGAACTCTAATTAACCAAAGGTACAAAAAAGGCTAATCTGTTGTTTCTAATTGCTTCCTGCTATCTTAACTAACCATGATTACTTCATCCCTTACTCCTTAGATTGCAAAACAAGAAGATTATATCTATATTAATTATCAGTTATGCCTTATCATTTTGGCAGCGTCGACAACAAAGTTGCTTTTTGAGATTTGTTTGATTCAAATTTTGAGCAATGTAATATAAATTGAATTGGATTCTGAATGTGATATGCTTGTTGTGGCAGTCTGAATTGGCAACATCAGCTCTGTAAGAACCCAAGAGCAAATCCTGATATCAAAACCTTGTTCACAGACCATACTTGTGCTCCTCCAAATGGAGCTCGTGCACCTTCAGTCTCTGCTCCTCTCACAGCAGTTCCCAAGCCTGCTACATATGCACCACTTGGGGCACATGGGGTATATTTAAATTTTGCATCTTGTAGCTTCTATCCTTATTTTGTCCAAGAAGTTCTTAAGAAAATAGCACATTGCTTCTAAATTCTAGTTTTGGGATTTTTATGCTCTGAATTGTTGTTTGCCAACTTTTCTGCTTTATGCAGCCTTTCCCACCTGCAGCAGCTGCAGCAGCAGCAAATGCCAATGCTTTAGCTGGTTGGATGGCAAATGCAGCTGCTTCATCTTCTGTTCAGTCTGCTGTTGTCACAGCATCATCCATTCCTATTGCACCCAATCAAGGTTTGAACCTTTCTTTGGCGATTTCATCCTGGTATGACATATAATCGGGTAGCTTTCTGCTTGGGGAAGTTTTGTAAATTGAAGCATCTTTGAAAGTTGACCTTTTCTCGCTTATAGTTCTTCTGCTAATGAATTGCTTTTATAACATTTCCAAATAATTATGAACTAGTCTAAGTTTCGTTCTGTTTGTACGCAATAAAAAATGGAAAAAGTTACTGTGCTTGTGAAATCTGCTTCTGTGATTTGTTAGTTTGAGACTTCTTGTATTATATTGAAATTTCCATCAACATCAGCATCATCGAACATTTTATTAGTTCAGTTTACACTTCTGTGCCCTTGTTCTAGATCCTATGCCTCTGTTAGTGGTCTTTGTTTTTAATTTGTTGTTTTCTTTCTTCTGGAAAAGCCTCTATATTCTCACTGTTTTTTACTTATCTTTTTCTGATTGCACTGTAGTTCAGGGAAGAAAATTTTCCATTTTGCATTGCATTACTCTAGTAAATTTTGGGAGGTTTGGCAGTTGGTTGTTATATGTGCATGTCAAGAACTACTGCTTACAATTATAGATACCTACTTTATTGTGAATAGGTTGAAGAAAACTGACCTTTCTTTAATGTTGCTTTTTTGCACTGATCAAATTGATTTCCAAACCACTCCAAGAAGCATGTCTTCAAGTTTGCACTTCTTTTGCCATTCATTTTTGGACTCATTATAGCTCCTGATCTGGATTGATATCATTTTATTTTAGATACATGTGAGACCATTGGTAAAGCTTCAAATCCTGTTGTGTGAGGGACTAATTCTAGGATAATTCATCATATTCCATTGTTTCTTGTAAAGCAGTATCTATCGCGAAACGCCCTAGGACTCCTCCAAATGCACTCAGTATGGCAGACTATCCAAATGCTGAATCTGAACAACTAATGAAACGTTTGCGGCCTAGTACACATCAAGCTGATGAGGTAATATGATTTAAGTAAATGATTAGATGCTTTTCCAGCATCTTACGAGTATGTGTTGTGTTTTCATCTTTCTTTATGGATCTGCTCAATTTTAACTTTGTAGCAGTAGGTTCAGGCTTGTTTTTTCTCATTGTCAGGTTACATATCCTGCTTCTATTCCACAAGTTGCATGGTCAGTTGATGACCTACCAAGAACTGTGGTTTGCGCTATGAGTCAGGGATCCAATGTGACTAGCATGGACTTCCATCCTTCACATCATACACTTCTCCTTGGTATGAAGATCATCATGATATAGATGGAATTGATGTTAAACCTGAGCCAATAACACTAATTGATTAGGTTCTTTCTTTCTAACATTTCTTATTTTACAGTGGGTACTGGAACTGGAGAAATTACACTATGGGAAATTGGATTACGAGAGAGGTTGGTGTCAAAACCGTTCAAGATACGAGAGATAGCATCTTGTTCTTCACAATTTCAGGTGCTTACCCAGATATTTGTTCTCAGTCACAGAAAATGTTCTCTTATCTAGCATTTGTGGCGATTGTTTGTTTGCCCATAGGCCATCTGTGGTTTCATTTGACATCGTTGTTGTTCTATCTGTCATTTGAAAACCCATTCTTTTTGTTTTTTTAGTCACACATATTTGGGGAACTTTGATAATTTGCTAAACTATTTTCAGCTAAAATTGAGTTACCTATTGTTGTTCATATTCAGTATATGGTTTTTTGAATAAACTAGGTGCTTAGTGTTTGTGTTGCTTATTTCTTGTTAGTTATTATTCTTATTCTGTGTCTCTTCTTGGTCATGCTTTTGGACAGGCTGCCATGGTCAAAGACTCTTCAATATCGGTTAATCGAGTTTCATGGAGTCCAGATGGAACTCTGATAGGCAAGTCTCCTTGTAGAAGAATTATATCTTTCTGTTTGTTTACTAAATGTCATTCTTACTGCTGCAGGAATTGCATTTTCAAAGCACTTGATTCATTTGCATGCCTATCAAGCACCTAATGATCTAAGGCAACTAATAGAGGTGGGTCCAACATTTTCCACATTTCTTTACTGAAGGAAGTAACCACTTGACTAATAGTTTGTTTCTTTAATCAAGATTGAGGCACATGTCGGAGGAGTCAATGACATAGCATTCTCTCATCCAAATAAACAATTATGTGTTGTGACCTGTGGAGATGATAAGCTGATAAAGGTATGAATTGGTTATGTTAGTAGAATCTTCATGATTTTTAATTATTTTTGTATTGCAGGTTTGGGATCTGAATGGCCAGAAGCTTTATACCTTTGAAGGACATGAGGCGCCTGTTTATTCTGTTTGCCCCCACCATAAGGAGAGTATTCAGGTATGTTGATGTCTTTACTGTCATCCTCTTTTAGGAAATATTTGGACATCACGTTATTATTCTGGTGATACTTCCAGGCAGATTTTCATGATGTAAAAGTGCTTTTTTTTTAACTAAGAAATATAACCTTTCTTTCGAAATATTGGAACAAATTCAAATCAATTTCATTGGTCACTAGAAGGGTGGATGACTATATTTGCTAAAACTGAAATATCTTAGATGATGGAAACATAGTTCTTCCTCCTGGAAGCAACACCAATTTATGCTATTAAATTGAAATCGAAGCTCCATGCAATGATCCAACTGTTCTCGTTTCCGTTTCTTTACGAGTGAAACTCCAGCTTACAATCAAAAATCATTTGTTGGCTTCTTGGTCATCATGCATCATCTTTCTAATTTTAGCACTTGAAACTCCAGCTTACACACAAATATCATCTGTTGTTTTTCGGTTGACATGCATCATCTTTCTAATTCTGACAGTAGCCCAAGATTTTAAAAAGCGATAAGCATATCTAAGGTAGTCAGGGCCCTGTGTAATGCCTAGGCGGTATGCGGGCGCATAGGTGGTTTGAATAAAAATAGTAAAAAACTAAATATATAATATATAATTAATGATATATCACATTAAAATTATTTTTTTATGATATATTCTCAACTATATCTTTGAAATGTAGTTAATATCATTTTTTTTAAAAACATTATGAATAATGTCATATATGATCATCAAACATTGTATAATGGGGTTCAACATTGTTTTGATGTAATAATGCAAAAGAGGTCATGTTTTACTCAATCGCTACGTGTCTCATAGAGATAGTTGGTTTATTTATACAACTATTTGACCATTTGCTGATCTATAAAATTAAATAACTATATCAAACCGCATAATGGGTACCGCCTAGTGCTATGCAGAACAGTTGAGGGACTGCTTAGGCCTAGGCGGCCGCATTTTAAAACACTGCACTAGCCTTTAGCCCTAAAAGAGTTCTGTCAGTTGTTAATCTTGATTGGGAAATTGACTAATCAATTGGAAATGTATTTGTTGGAAATCAAATTATGAAGACCATATTTTTAATGGGAAAGAAATTACTAAACTTTTCTCATCTTAGGTTTTCTACGATGCTTATGCGTAGGGATTCATCCTTTATTTTAGTTGTCATTGAATGAGATCTTGCTTATTTTCTAAAATGCAGTTTATCTTCTCAACCTCACTCGATGGTAAAATCAAAGCCTGGCTATATGACAACATGGGATCTAGGGTTGACTATGATGCTCCTGGCCATTGGTGTACCACAATGTTATATAGCTCTGATGGAAGCAGGTATGAGTCTTTATGTTGAGAAACATTCTATTGACTCCTTATTTCAGGGAAGAAAAGCAAATTCTACTGATTTCTTGCATCGAATTGTCTTTTAATAGCACAGAGCTGACAGCTATTCACATTGCTCTTTAGATTGTTTTCTTGTGGGACTAGTAAAGATGGGGACTCTCACCTCGTTGAATGGAATGAAAGCGAAGGGGCAATAAAGAGGACATATTCAGGTTTTCGGAAAAGGTCGAATGGTGTTGTTCAGTTTGATACTACACAAAATCACTTTTTGGCTGCTGGAGAAGATAATCAAATAAAATTTTGGGATGTGGACAATATGAACATGCTTACAAGCACAGATGCAGAGGGTGGATTATTGGTCAGCCTTTCTATATATCACATTTGGAAATTATGCTTATTAATTTTCAAACTGTTCTTTAACTTCCTAGAACCAATTACAACAGAGTCTTCCACGTTTGAGATTCAACAAGGAAGGGAACCTTCTTGCTGTTACAACAGTGGACAATGGTTTCAAGGTACTTGCTAATGCAGAAGGCCTTAGATCTCTGCGATCTTTTGGAAGTCGATCCTTTGAAGCATTCAGGGCTCAATATGAAGCATCTCCCATCAAGGTAGTGATCTTGATCACCATATGAGATTCATGAGGTTTTTGTAACCATCAATTTGTTTTCAACTAGGTGTCTGGTGCCCCTGTGGTTGCAAGTATCTCACCGAATGTCAGTAGAGTGGATCATTTAGACAGAAGCTCTCCTGCAAAACCATCGGCTATTCTTGTAAGTAGAAAGTGAGATAGGGTAGAATATGGGGGTTTGTGCTTGTCTTGATATACTGCCCCTTTATTACAGAAGTAGATGGCTGCCCTCCTGAACACAGATATCATTTTTAACTTTGCCAGTATAATATTAATGATTGACAGATGTGCCCTTTTATTCTGTTGATAGATTTATGTTTAATGCTAATTAGTAGTCAGTTGTCATTTGGCAGTTCACCACAGTTCTTGAACTGTTGATACTTCCTTAACACACTGAAGACTGCTGTTGCATCAGGATGTACTCATAATACTAGATGTTTTATACACACTAGTTTGATACATTCTTCAGTTCAATAGTTGCTTAAGCATGACAACCAACCATATCCCGTAAGCTTTGGTGTTTGTTTTACAACACTTTTTATTTTCTCCTTAGTTTTATTTGACAGCAAACATTTTCCAATGTATTGTTGTACTGATATGATCCGAGTACTTCTTAGTAGTCCTGTATTCAATAATATCTTTTGTTCCCCTATTAACCCAACATAATAACATTTCCTTGCTTTGATGAACAAACATGAAGATGAAAAAGCATAGTCTCAGTAACTTGCAGGTTATTCTGTAAGATCAATGTTACTTTTTTTTTTGTTGACAAAAAAACACCTTGAATGAATGTTCGCTCATTCTTATTCCTTTTGCATTATTTCTTTTTCTTTTCTTTTATCTTCTCTTTGTACTTCTAATAGCTAATTTTCATATGACATTCCACTTATTTTGGGTCATTCATTCCTTTACTGAATCATTTTCCACATCTCTTCTGTGTATAATATATTTAAGCAATTAGAAAATGATGCACTTGATAAATGACTTTTCCTAGAATGGAGGTGATCCTTCCTCTAGAGTGGTGGAGAAGCCCAGAATTTTGGAGGATTTACCTGATAAGACCAAAACCTGGGGAATGTCTGAAATAATGGACCCACTTCAATGTCGTGTTGTTACTATGCCAGAAAGCACAGATGCTTCTTGCAAGGTAAATATTTCTATTGTTTATTTGTATTTTGTGTATGAGCTGTTCTTTCTTTATTTGACCATCATATAAACTTTTCTTCTTTTCAGGTTGCAAGACTTCTCTACACAAATTCAGGGTTTGGCTTGTTAGCCCTTGGATCAACTGCGATTCAGAGATTATGGAAGTGGAGCCGTAGTGAGCAGAATCCTACTGGCAAGGTAATATTTAGCATTTTGAGCTTTGTGTGTCATTTGATAGATCTTTTATCATGTGTTGAACATGGAAGTTCTAATGTGGTTGACAGTACAGGCTACTGCCAGTGTTGTTCCGCAACATTGGCAACCAAACAGTGGTCTTCTTATGACCAATGATACCTCAGATACCAACCCTGAAGAAGCAGTTCCTTGTGTTGCACTCTCAAAGAATGATTCGTATGTGATGTCTGCATGTGGAGGAAAGATATCTTTATTCAACATGATGACATTCAAGGTTAGCTATAAACATTGTATTGCAGGGGATTGCCAGATCATGTTGATGCAAACACTATTTCTTGTGAATTATTTTATTATTATTTCTTTTGTAGATAATGACAACATTCATGCCGCCACCACCAGCGTCGACTTACTTAGCTTTCCATCCACAAGACAATAACATTATTGCAATTGGAATGGAGGATTCTACCATCCACATTTATAATGTTCGGGTAGATGAGGTAGGTTATCTGATTTGGGATTTTATCTTTTACATTCAAAGCTGCTTGAGTCCATCTGATTAGTTCTACCATTATTCTTCAGGTTAAAACAAAACTGAATGGTCATCAGAAGCATATTACTGGATTGGCATTTTCGAACAATCTCAATGTCTTGGTTTCCTCTGGTGCAGATGCTCAGGTAAGAAGTCAATTGTTTTTATTTTCCTTATATTTAGAGTTTAACACTTAGATTTGCTTTTTAGAGCCTGTCTAAGAAATATGGATTTGCAAGTTTTCTTCCTGTATAACCATATAAATATAATGCCTATTGCAGTTATGTATTTGGAACACTGACACCTGGGAGAAAAAGAAATCCATAGCTATTCAGCTGCATGCTGGAAAAGCACCTTTTGGTGACACTCGGGTTCAATTCCACTCTGATCAAATTCAGTTGTTAGTTGCCCACGAAACACAATTAGCAATTTATGATGTCTCTAAGGCAGAGCGAATACGACAGGTAAACACATCACATATTGACCCATTATATTGTGATTACTTAGTTTTTAATGGCAATTTTGCTTGATTTCAGTGGGTTCCCCAAGGCAACCTTTCTGCTCCGATATCTTGTGCAGCATACTCATGCAATAGCCAACTGGTTTATGCTGCCTTTTGTGATGGCAACATTGGTGTTTTCGATGCTGATAACTTGAGATTAAGATGTCGCATTGCCCCTTCAGCTTATTTATCTTCGGTGGCTGCAAGCAGGTACTTGGGTTCATCCTGTTGAGCTCTTTTGACATTTTGAAATGTCTAGATACGGTTGTATACCCGAAAAGTCAGCATGATTGTTCCTGTTTGTGCATTTGCAAGATATAAACCCTTCGCAAGCTTTTTTATCAGAATGAACATTCGTTAGCTGGCCTAGATACAACGAATAACCCTTTGAATAGCTATTTACAATCCAGGGAGAGGGAAAAGGATAAGAAACTCAAGTTGGCTGAGAATACAAGAGTGTGTGTTTGTTATGTGTGTGTGCAATTTTTGACAAGTGTTACTCAACAATTCAGCTACCTAATGTTTGGTTTCTTATTTTGTACTCATGAATGCTTTTGTTTGCAATTTAATTGAGACACTATTTTTCATTTGTCTTTCTGAAAATGTGCTATTGCACAAGTGTTTGAATCTATCGGCAACTGTCTCCTATTTATGTAATCTTAGTTGTCTGCATCTGAATTTGACGTTTTTTTTTTGCCTTAATGATATTTTGTTTATCCGCTCTGTATCATTAGATTGTTGAGTACTACATTAACGTGAATGCATTCTCATTGCAGCAACCCACCAGTGTATCCCCTGGCTATTGCAACACACCCACAGGAGCCAAATCAATTAGCAGTTGGATTAACTGACGGAGCAGTGAAAGTCATCGAGCCACTGGAATCCGAGGCAAAGTGGGGATCCACAGCACCAGTCGAGAACGGGGTGCCCAATGGCAGGACTGGCACTTCGTCAGCTACAAGCAATTCAGCTGCAGATCAGCTCCAAAGATGATAAATAATCATGTGTAAATTCACTAATTGTATGCCAGTGTATTTTATGCTGTGCCACAAGTAGTTTATTCACGTTTTTTTTCCTTTTTTCTTTTTTTTTTTCACACCTGAATATGCTGCTAGGAGGATGGATGACCAAGTGTGTGTGTACCTGTGTGTTCCTGTATGATTTATGTGGTGGGATGCTTGGTTTTATATTTAGATTCTTGTTTGAAATGTAATGGCTCAATGCCTCACGGTGGAATATTAGTTTGTGTTTGATTCAGTATTTTGTGAGGAGGCTGCTATGATAGCTTAATAAAGTAATTTGTGATTGATAATTGATTTAAGGGTCTTGCTTCCAATGGAGTGTTAATAATCAAGTGTTGATAGCGTTGTAACTGCACCTATTATGATGAACTAGACTTCCTGTCTTAGGGATGGAAACACTTAAAATGCAACATTTATGTTATTTGAGAATCCAAAAGAATCAAATATTCGTTTGTAAAATTTTGTATTCTGTCCGTTATTTATTCAAATTGTTCTGCTCCTTTCTTGGTAAATCATTTTTTTGAGAATTATAAGAACAACAAAATTCGAACTTGTGATCTCTTAAGACGAAAAATTACAATCACTGAATCAAAATTTGAGATATTTTGCTTTCTCATTATCATTATTAAAAAAAATTATTCTTATTTTTCAAATGACACCGAATATTTTATTAATATCACAAGATAACTAGCCCTTTTATCTTTTATCGTTTAATAAAGAACACAAATAAAAACAAGCTTTAAATCTAATTCATATTGAGCCCCAGATCTAGTTTTAGGTTGAACTCGAGTTCTGATCCATATCAGACCAAAAAATCGGTTTAAATCATATTAGGAGCAAAATTATTATTTTATATTTCAAATTAAAATTTAATTCAAGATAAAGCCTATCAAATGAACGAATGAGAATTTTTATTAATAACGGTTGGATTACTAAAACCAGTTCTAAATAAGTCAAGGGTATTTTTTTTAAATTTCAGCCTAAATGACCTTAAATGATATATATTTTCTGAACATTCATGATTCTAATAATAAATTTACATTTGAATAGATTTTTACAATATATCTAATAACAAAAATATATAATTCTACACCCACCACATATCCAGTAACAAAAAAATGAAAATTTTTGAATTTAAAAAAAAACATATTTGATAAGATTTTAAGGAGTTTTATATAATTTTATAAATTTCGAAGTGAAATATAGAATTTGATAAAATTTGAAAGAGTTATATATAACTTTTAGTTTTAGTTTTGAAATATAAATTTAACAATACTTCAAAAGGTTATATGCAGATGAGCGTAACATAAAAGGATTAATGGTCATAACTCAATATAATTTTGGAAAATTGTGAGCATGTAACTCATTGTAATCTTATAACTTCTTATATTCTTTTCCCATGACTTTGTTTATGACTAAACCTCACTAACCTCTCTTAACTTATGACTCGTGGTGTGAAGTTACTAAAATACACTTGATTCAACTAAATTCTTTCATGCACAAATAAAAAATATTTATATTAAACTCTTCCAATAATTATAACGATTGCGTAAACATCCTTGTAAGTTTCAATTAAATTGCAAAAACGGCCTTGCATTTTTCATGTTCTACCTTGAGTTATTAGGGTTTTGTTACTGTAAATCCTAATACCATTGCAATCATTTAGAGGTCAAATCCGTTCACAACCCAAGCTATTAACCCAAAAGAGTATGTCAAAACATAGCCATTGGAGCTCTTCACGAGATTTTAAACCGAAACTAGTAAAGGCGTCAGTAAAATAGATATAGAGTTTGACCTCTCACAACCAAACAATTAAACCTAATTAACTACTAACAACATCGACATGAAGGTGTTGGTAATACAAAGAGGAGGACAAAAAAGACCTTTCACTGTTCACTTGAAATTGCCTTACAAAAAGTTTTAATTCGAGGAGGTTTGGGAAAAAAATTGTTATATGCAATTTTACGGAATTTTATAGAATGAATCCAAAGCAAAAATGCACGAGTTAGATGATATGTGATGAATAGTGTCTGTACGTAAAATTTTCAAAATTATGTATAAGACGAGTAAAATGGAAAAAAAAAAAAAAAAACATTGTTGTATGAAATATGTGATGAATATATTTGGATGACAGGTGCTTTCGTCTTTTTAAAAAAAAGTAGCAATGAAATTTGTTGCAATAGAAAAACTATGAAAAATTGTAATTCTATAAAAAAATTTCATGTGAACATGTTTTATATAGGAGTCTATATGCACATATCCAACCTGCAAGTTTATATTAAAACATTAGATTTTCAGCTATCTTAAAGTTTTTAAAAAATATTGATTTTTTAAAAAAAAACATTATAAAATACTTAATAGTACAATTATATTTTACTAAAAATAATATAATGCAATATTAGATGGAGAGAAAAAAAAAATCTAAAATAGCATATTATCATTTATGTATTGGATAAAGTTAACTATCTTAATATTACTCTTTATAGTTTTAATAATAAATGAATTATATATTTCATCAATTTCTTAAGTTATTTGTAGTTAGCAATCAAGTTGAACCCACAATAAAGATCAAGCCTATTTAGAAGTCTCGAGCATGGATAAATATATAGATATTATTGAAAATGAGGCGTGACGGTAGATCAATGGATGGATCTTGAAAGAATGAAGATTAGCTAGGAGAAGGCTCAAGAGAAAACTCAATAAGTTTAGCTTTTTTGTTTCTTTTGAGTCAAATTTATTATTTGAATTTGTGGCTTAGAGCTTTAACAAACGCTTAATCTACCTTGAAATGCCTTTATCGGTTCATTATTAATCCAAGTAAGCTTAAGATGATGTCAAAATAAAAGTTTTTCTGTCTTAAACCTTTAGATGTCCAAATTGGATTGTTTGAATGCCCAAACATAGCAAAAATAGTTCTTTGGATTATTGACAACTTCAAACGTCCAAATCTACAATTCGGATCCCGAAGTTTGGAAGTTGTAACTTTTGAAAAAATTTATACTCAGGGTTTGGTCATCGACGATTTGGTCGGATGTTCAAAACCATACAGTTTGGACGTCTGAACCTCTGATCAGACATTTAAAATTGTGACATCAGTTTCAATAGCTAGAAAAATTTGATTGTTCGGAGGGTTCGAATAGGTACTGTTCGGACTCTCAAACTGGGTAGACTCGGTCTAATGGTTAGTGATATTCCTAACTAGTATTTAAGGGCTTGAAATTTGTTCTTTAATAATTTTTGCACATTCTTGAGTAATCTTTCATTGAGATAACATGTTCCTAAAGGTCCTTTGACCTCCAAGATCTCTAATTCTTGCACTTCAACTTTTAGACCTTCAAAATCCTTATTCTTACATTGAGTGATCTTATAGTCAGACATTAGAATATTTTTTTTTTCTTTTTTTATAATCGATCGTAAGCACTCCAAAATTATTTGGAGGTATTGAAAGAGCAAAGCTCTAATTTGAAGTTGGTCTTACCAGTTGGAGCAAAGGCAAGTATATAGGGTTAGCTTTACTAACAAAACATTGTATTAGTGAAGGATTAAAGTCCTTAAGAGTAAGATAAGGGTAGTGGAATAGGAGTGGTTGGCCTCCAAACCACTTTATATTGTGGTGTATTTTTATCTTGCTTTATATTACTTTATATTACTTGTACTTGTAATTGATTGTGTTTAATTTGAAATCACTTTTCCTATTAGATTTATTATAATCTTACTCAAATACTCTAAAAAGTGTCATTATTTTCTCTAAAACCTAATTCACCTTCTCCATCCCCACCCGCACACGTGCCCGCCCACCACCCGTGCCCTCCCCCTTTTTAGGTGAATAATTTGCTTTTACTTAATAGTGTGAAATTGCAATTGACCACTTAGAATAGCTAAAGACATCAAAAAGTAAAATTGAAATAACAAATTAAGTTTCGATTTGATTTTAGTGCACAATTAGGTATTGTGTGGGAACATAGCTTTCAACAAGGTGTAAATTTCTATTAGTAATTATCCTAATGATTATTATTAGGAATCTCTTGAAGTAAAAAATTACAGCTAATAAATAGAAATAGGAAGAAAAAATGATTTGATTAATTTAAAGAAAAATATATGACTTAAGGGTATACCCTTACTTTATAATTTATAACTTAAATTCATAACATAAAAGATATAAAATAAGAAAGGGATTGGGAAGGCTCGATGCTCACCGCTGTCCTACTTTCATGTACTTGGTCGAGTAGAACTTGACTCGAATGGGTGCTTAGTTTGATCTTTGATAAACACTGATAAATTTACTTAATTTCAGAGTGTGGCTGACTATCATGCCTTACGTCAGCCAACCCAATGGATTTAAAATATCACCGACAGCTTTTTTCTTATTATTAGTTAACTTCTTTTGATTCTTAACTTAATAGAATGGTTAGAGATTTTAACTTATACTAATTATTTTGAGTTTAATAATTGGCAGTCTTTTTGTGGCTTGTTGTTGGTCAAATTTAAAGTATCACTAATGATTTTATGCTTGTAACAGTAAATTTTTTTTGAACATGACGTTTGACTAACTAGCTAAGTAAGTTCAAATCTGTCTTAGTTTAGTTTGATTTAAAAGAATGATCAATAGCTTTGACTTATGCAATTGTTCTTGGTTTGATAATCGATGACTTTTGAGCTTATTGTCAATTAATTTTGAAGTGTCACCAATAGTTTTTATTCTTATATTAGTTGAACTTAAAGTGTTATTGATGGCTCTATACTTGTTGTCGGTTAATTTTCTTTGAACATGATATTTGGCTAACTAACTAAACGAGTTCAAGCCTATTTTAGTTTGGCTAAAAGTTGAGAGAATGATTAGCAATCTTGGCTTATGATAATCATTCTAAATTTAATAATCGATGACTTTTGAGCTTGTTGTTAATTAAGTTTGAATCATTATCAATGAGTTTTATGCTTATTTTGGTTAAGCTCTAAGTATTATTAATGACTTTATACTTATTGTCAGTAAACTTTTTTCGATCATGATGTTTGGCTGAATAACTAAACAAGTTCATACTTGCCTTAGTTTTATTTTAAGTTAAGAGAATGACTAGCAGTGTTGACTTATGTTAATAAGTATAAATTTGATAATTGATAGCTTTTGAGCCTGCTGTCAATTAAGTTTAAAGTGTACCAATAGCTTTTATACTTATATTGGTTGAGCTTGAAGTGTTACTAACGATTTTATACCTGTAGTTGATTAACTTTCTTTCAACATGGTGTTTAGTTTATTGACTAAGCGAGTTAAAGCATGCCTTAGTTTGGTTTTAAGTTGAGAGAATAATTAGTGACCTTAGCTAATGCTAATCATTCACGATTTGATAATTGATGACTTTTGAGCTTGTTGTCAATTGTATTTGAAG
The DNA here is from genome assembly GCA_005019695.1 of Trichopus zeylanicus subsp. travancoricus. NCBI lineage: Eukaryota > Viridiplantae > Streptophyta > Magnoliopsida > Dioscoreales > Dioscoreaceae > Trichopus > Trichopus zeylanicus. Next base: position 175,223 of record RXID01014953.1, read on the forward strand.
TATCACCGATGGCTTTGTGCATGTGTTGATTAACTTCTTTCAAATATATGGCATTTGGTTGACTGACTAGGTGAGTTCAAGTCTACCTCAACTTAGTTTTAAAATAGTTGGCGACCTTGGCTTGTGCTAACCACTTCTAATTTAACAATCAATGACCATTTTTGGTTTGCTGTCAATTGGGTTTGAGGTGTTGTCGATGGCTTTGAGCTTATTTTTTACTAACTCCAATTGATTTGAGTTTGACTCAGTTTAGACTTGGTTTTGATTTAAGTTTGATTTTATTGGGGTTGGATTCTACTCTATGTTAGATCATTATTAGATTTGAATTCGATCCTTAATAGGTTTGGATTTGACCCTTGATGGATTTGCATTTCACCCTTATTGGATCCATAATGGATCCTCATAGGGCTTTGGACTTGATCCTTAAAATGGACCTTGGACTAGATCTTGAATTTGATCCTTATTAGATCTTTGGTTTGATACTTGTAAGATCTTAAATTTAATCCATGTTAGATGTTGGATTTGATCCTCATTAGATCTTGAATTTAACTCATGTTAGATTCTTATTGGACTTTAGATTTGACCTTTATTGGGTTCCTTTTTTATTTGACCCTTATTAGGTTCTTATTTGATTCTTAATGGATTTTAAATCTAACCCTTATTGAATTCTTATGGGATTCTTAATGGACTTGAGTTTGACACTCATTAGTTTTTAATGGATCTTTAATGGACCCTAGATTCAACCTTTACTGGGTTCTTATTGGATCCTTAATATATCTTAGATCCAATCCTTACTGAGCTCTTATTGGATTCTTGATGGATTTTGGATATGATTCTTAATAGACGCATGGTGGATTTTGGATCCAACACTTACTGGATCCTTATTTGATCCTTATTGGATCCTTAATGATTCTTGGATGTGATCCTTGATGGATCATTAATGGATTTTGGATCAAATCCTTAATAGACTCTTATTTGGATACTTAATGGATCTTGGATGTGATCCTTAATGGATTTTGGTTCAATTCTTAATGAATCCTTAAATGGATTTGATCCTTACTAGATTTTTTATGGATTCTCATTGGAGTTGAGTTTAACTCTTATTTGATTTTTAATGGATCCTTAATAGATCTTAGTTCATCATTGATGGATCCATATTGGATTTGAGTTCAACCCTTATGGGATTTGGGTTTGACCTATATTGGACCTATATTGGTTTATATTCAAACCATGTTGGACCTTTATTAGTTTTGAGTTTGAACCATATTGGACCCTAATTGGATTTGAGTTCAATCTCATATTAGAGCCTTATTAGGTTTGGGTTCAACCCATATTAGATCTTTATTGGGTTTAAGTTTGAACCATATTGGACCCATATTAAGGTTGGGTTCGGATCATGTTGGTTTGGGTTTGATCTGTTATAGTTTGAGTTTGACCTAATTTTGATTTATATTCGACCTAATTTTGATTCAGCTTTGACCTAATTTTGGTTTAGGTTTGACTTAATTTATGTTTAGTTTCGACCTAGTTTTAGTTTAGGCTTGGCCTGGTTTTAGTTCAGACTTTGGTTTAGGTTTCGATCTAATTTTGGTTTAGGTTTAGACCTAATTTTGGTTTAGATTTACACCTGATTTTGATTTAGGTTTATACTTGATTTTGGTTCAGCTTTAAATCTGATTTGGATTTTGACTCAAGCTTGGGCCTAATTTAGTTTTGATTCAAGTTTGGACCTAATTTTATATTTGGTTCAGTTTTGGACTTAATTTGGATTTGGTTCAAGCTTGGGTTTGATTTGATTTTGGCTCGAGTTTGGGCTTGATTTGGTTTGGATTGATCCAATTTGAATTTCAATCCATTTTGATTCAAATTTAGTCCATCAGTTTTATTTGATTACTTTCAAGTTTATTCAATTGTTTGTTCGAATCAAAGGGATTTAGCTTAATCAATTTATCTATTTTAGCAAAATTATTTTAACTTTAATCTAATTAAGTTAATTATTTTAATTGATTAGAGAACCTTCGGACTATCCATTGATCAAAATAACTATGGGATAAGCCTACAAGTTGGTCTTGAGTTGATTTGACTTTCAAGTGAGTTCATTGGTTGGCCTTGAATTGATTTTGACTTTTAGGCGAACCTGCGGATTGACCTTTGGTTGATTTAACTTTCGACTGAATTCACGAGTTAGCCTAGGTCAATTTGATTTTCAGATGAGCTCACAGGCTAATTCTAGGTCTGAATGACTTTTAGGTGAGATTGTGGATTAGCCTAGGTTTGAATGATTCCTAAGCAAGCCTGTGGACTAGCCCTACATCTGAATAACTTTTGGGAGAGCCTGCGGATTGCTTTAGTTTGAAATGATTTTTGGATGAGCTCGCAGGTTGGCCTTAGATCTGAAATGACTTTTGGTGACTCCGCAGGCTGACCTTAGGTCTAAATGACTTCTGGACGAGTCCAAGAGCTAGTCCTAGCTTTGAATGACTTTCGATCAAGCCTGTAAGTTGGTCTTAGGTCTGAAATGACTTTCAAGTAATCCCGCAGGCTGGTTCTACATTTGAATGACTTTCAAACAAGTCCACGAATTAGCTCTAGGTCTAAATGACTTTCGAGCTAGTTTGTGAGCTGGTCCTAGATCTGAATGACTTTTGGATGATCCTGCGAGAGTTAACCCTAGGTCTAGATGACTTTCAAACGAGACCTCGGATTGGTCCTAGATTTGAAATGACTTTTGGACAAGTCTGCCTGCTAGCTCTGGGTATAAATGACTTTCGAGTGAGTCTGAAGAATCACCCTATGTCTAAATGACTTTTGAGAAGCTCGAGGGCTAACTCTAAGTTTGAATCGACTTTCAAGTGAGTCCATGAGTTAGTCTTAGGTCTATCCAACAAGTCTATGAATTAATCCTATATTTGAATAGTTTTTAAATAAGACTGTAAGTTAATCCTAAATCTAAACGATTGTCAAGCATGTTCACGAGTTGACCCTAAGATAGTGAAAGCCAATTGTAATAAACAGAATACATATATTTTTTATTTCCTTTTTCTTTTTTTTTATTCACTTCAAGATAACTCTTTTTTTTTTTACTACCGGCAACCAACATCATTTAACTTTTTTTATTCACTTCAAAATAATAACTCTTCTTTTTTTTCACTACTAGCAACCAACATCATTTAACTTTTTTTTTACTCTTATTCTTTTCTTTTATGTTTTCTTTTTTCGCCCACCTTTTCTTCTTCACCGAGCATCCCCTCCTTCTTCTCTTTTCTTACTTGCCATGGCTGGTCCTCTTCCTCTCTTCACTCAATCAAGCCATGGCTGGAGCCCTCCTTCTCCTTCTTCCTTGAGTTCATGGCCGGATCCGACTTCCTCCTCTGGCAACAGGCGATAAACACAACTTAGGGTTGGCTTTCACCATGACGGGCTTCCTCGTGTTCAGCATCTCCTTCCGAAATGGACAGCTTCCTTGCGTCAGCCTTGGTGGTAACCTCATTGGAGATGAGGGACCAGACGTGGTTGAGGTTGATTAAGGGGCAGAAGGAGGCAATGGAGGGGGAAGTGGTCGTGTACGCATCAGCTGCTATGGGCGTGTGGATGCAGAGATCAGGCAGTGAGGCCACGACATAGTTGCAGGTGGAGAGGAGACCATGGCTACAGCAGGAGACAGAGAGCTTAAGGGAAGCTCGATTGAGAGCTCGAACAAGCAGCGGGGCTTCATGCATGCAGTTTCTTGGGTGCTCAGACGGCTAGAAGCGAGCAGGCATGATGGAGGTTGCAGTCTCGACAAGTCTAGCCACGATTTGGCCAAGTTTGGGCCGGAAACCCGGCTATGTTCTGGGCAGAACTTCACTTTATCCCAGCCAAGATTCACCATGTGCGCGGGGTACTGTTGGGGGTGACTTCGAATTCTAGCGGTCACAAGTTCCAGTGGAGAACATGGAGAACGGCAATGTTCCGGCCAAGATCTGACTACACCATAAAATAAAGGAGAGATTTTGTCAAATTTTTTTCTCATGACCCAGAGATGTAAAATGGGGAGGCCTTTTTTTTATAAAATTCATAAAATATATATATATAATATGTAAATAAAAAACCTTTCTTGTGTTTTCTTTTCGAATTTCTAACTAAAGAAGAGTGTGTGAATATTTTTTAAATATCTAGCCTCTGTATCAACTCTCTGTGTTAACAGTTGTTTACCTATTTGATGCCTTAGTGGCATATGAAGAAAAATGCATATTTTTCTCATGATAGAATTTTAGTTTATCATATAAAGTTAAATTTAACTTTACAACATAAAAATAGATTTTAATTGTTATATGAGAGTAAACAATATTTATCATGTAAGAGTGGATTTGATTTTTCATATAAAAGTAAACTTAATTTACTACACATTGTTAGTAGGGGTGAGCAAAACCGGTTAACCGGACCGGTTTTGCTCATTTGAGAACCGGAACCGGATTCCGGTTCTCAAAAAATTGAGAACCGGAACCGTACCGGTTTGGATGAAGAACCGATTTTCCGGTTCCGGTTCTAAACCGGTTCTAAAACCGGTTAACCGGATCTCCGACGTCGCGACGACCGGCGAAGGCGAAGCGGCGTCGTTGTGAGCGCGGGGGCGAGCGCGAAGGCGAGGCGGGGTTGCTGCGAGCTCGGGGGTGAGGGTGAGGCCGAGGCCGAGGCGGCGTCGGCGCGTTGCTGCGAGCTCGGGGGCGATACGAGGGCGAGGCCGAGGCGGCGTTGGCGCGTTGCTGCGAGCTCGGGGGCGAGGGCGAGGCCGAGGGCAAGGCCGAGGGCGGGGCCAAGGCCGAGGCGGCGGCGTCGACGCGTTGCTGCGAGCGCAGGGTCGAGGCGAGGGCGAGGCCGAGACAGCGGCAGCAGTGCGTTGCTGCGAGCGCAAGGGCGAGGCGAGGGCGAGGCGAGGGCGAGGCGGGTTAGGGTTAAGGTTTTATATATAAAAAGGAAAACCGGTACGATTCCGGTTAACCGATTTTTCAGAAAACGAATGACCGGAACCGGAACCGGAAAACCGGTTCTGTGAAATTTCAGAACCGGAACCGTACCGATTTGCACTGATAACCGATTTCCGGTATGGTTCTCAACCGGTACGGTCCGGTTAACCGGTTTTCCGATTTTTTTTGCTCACCCCTAATTGTTAGCTTGTATTGATAATCTTTGAGGAGAGATTTTGAAATAGATTTTAAATAATAAATTACTATTATAAATTTGATCAAGTCCTAATGTAAATTTCAAAATAATTATATTTAAATTTTTAAAAAAATTTAATTAATTCTCAATCAACCACTAGTGCAATAAGATAAATAAAGATAAAAAAGTGCACTGTAATTTTTATATGATTCGGAGACCAAACGCTCCTACTCTATGGCCCTTATCTTACTCTTGAGAACTTAGACTCTCCACTATAATTGCCGCTTCTTGAGACAAAACGAAGCCTTTACATTATACTTCATATTGGAGTATCGCTTCTTTTGAATAAAGCCAAAGCTAGTTGCTTCGTTAGGATAAAGTCATACCCATACAACCGATCTTTCTCCCACCGAGAAGATCTACTCTATACTGAAGTTATTATACTCTCATACTCATAACACTTAAAAGCAAGGTTTAAAATTTCGGCCAAAACTTTTCGGTTTCGGCCATGGACGAAACGTTTAGTCCTAGGTTTTGGTTTTGAATTTCAAAAATATATTATTTATATTTATATATTATAATTATATCACAAGCCATAATTAGCTTAGCGATTAAGTCTTAATAGGTCTCAATGGATACTCGAGTTCGATTCCAACAAGTTACAACTTTTAAATTCTCATATTTTTTTTATCAAAAATTTTTAATTAATACTTTTAAAAAATTTATATATAATTTTTTTTATTTTTAAAATTTATTTAATATTTTTAAATTCAAAGTCAAAGTTTATTCAAAAAATTTAAAAAATAATTTTGATCGAAATCGAAATAGAATCAAAACAACCGAAATGGATCGGTTTTGATGGGTGCCGAAACTGATACCGAAATCGAAACTTAAAACCTTATTTAAGAGTGTTTACAAGTGAAAAAATGAAGAAGATAATACATTTGAAGTTCACTGCATAGTCTCTCAAAGATTGAAAACAAGAGTAATGAGGATTTGCTTTGAAATTGAAAGTTTAGAGCATTTCTTGGACTAGTAGGTTTGAAAGTTTTGATATCTTCTCTAATGATAAATAAAGTTGTAAAACTTATTAGGAAAAACCCAACCATGCCTATTTATATCTTATGGGTCGAAATAAGTCGTTGGGAGTGAGATCCCATCATTTAGTTCTCTCCACGATCAAAAAATAGCCATTCTTATGTAGATTTGAATTGGATGTCCATTTGTCAATTGAATGTCCGACTGAGAACATATGATATATGGTCACTAACCCTGTCGGATATCTGGTTTCAAATGGATGTCTGGTACAGTAGAGATCATTTTGGTCTTTTGAATCTACCGAATGTCTAGTGTAAATTTGTCATTCAATTTAGTTAGACAACCACCACATCCCTCAATTTCAATATTATTTTTAAATTCATCTACACTTGAGGCTTCCAAACGGTTTTGATCTCCATTTCGAACTTGGTTTGGCTAATTTCTATACATACTCAAAATTGATCAAATATAAAATTTATTCATCATAAAAAATATAGAGTAATAATCTCCCCCTTTTTTATAATGATAAAATTTCACAAAATAAAGTAAACTGACTAGTTGATAAAAAGATTTGTAATTTAACACATGTATCAAATAGAACAATATGCATGAGAATATAGAGCATACACATGAAAATATCACTTTAACAAATAGTAGCATGCTCAAGCTCCCCCTTACTCTAACATTTCTCCCCCTATTTAAAATAATTTAGTACATATATTATCTCTCACTTTTGTTATCAATAAAAAGGGTAAACATGAATACAAGGACAATTGAAGGCACAAAGAGAAGTCTGTAAAAGAATTAAAGCACTAATTTTGAAATTTTGAGAAGAGGAAAGAAAAAAAAATTCAAAGATTGCCAAAAGAATCAATACTCAAGGATGTTAATTCAAAAACATGAGCATGAGGCTCTAATACTAATTAAAATCCTATAATGGTAATCTTTGATTTTTTTCCTTTGCTCATCTCAAAATTTCAAAATTAGTGCTCTAGTTTCTTATACAGACTTCTCCTTGTACCTTCAATCATCCTTGTATTCACTTTTACCCTCTTTATTGATTAAAAAAGGAGAGATAATACATGTGTTAAATTATTCTAAATAGGAGAAAACATATTAGAGTAAAGGGGAGCTTGAGCATGTTATTTATTTATTAAAGTGATATTTTTATATGTATACTCTATATTCTCATGTATATTGTTCTACTTGATATATGTGTTAAATTGTAAATCTTTTTATTAACTAGTCAATTCATTTTATTTTTGTGAAAATTTGTCATCATCAAAATGGTGGAGATTGTTGTCCTTTATAGTTTTGATGATGATTAAAGTTTTATATTTGATCAATCTTGAGCATGTATAGCAATTAGCTAAGCCAAGTTCGAAATAGAGATCAGGACTATTTGGAAGGCTCAAGTGTAGATGGACTTCAAGATAATATTGAAGTTAAGGAGGCATGATAATGGATTAATGGATGGAACTTGAAGATTTGAAGATGGCTTAAAGAAAGCTTAATAGATCAAGCTCGACTCAACTAAGTTTAGATTTTTACTTATTTAGTCGAGTCTACAAATTATTTTGAGATTTATAATTTAAATCATTTGTCTCGTAGGGTTCTACAGGAAGCTCTTAACAGAGCTTACCTGACTAAATCGAATAGTAGGTTTAGAAGACTAGAGTGATCTCTACTATACCAAACATCTAGTTTAGTCTAGCAAGCTCTATTAAGAGCTTGCTACTGAACTCCACACGACAAATGATCTAAATGATAAATCTCAAAATAAATTCTTGACTTGAGTAAATAAATAAAAATCTAAACCTAGTTGAGTCAAGATTGATCTCTTGAGTTTTCTTCAAGCCATCTTCAAATCTTTAAGTTTCATTCATTAGTCTACGATCGCATCTCAACTTCAATATTATCTTTAAGTCCATCTACACTTGAGGCTTCCAAACAGCCTTGATCTCTATTTTGAACTTGGTTTGGCTCGATACATGCTCAAGATTAATCAAATATAAAGTTGTTCATCATCAAAATTATAAAGTGCAACATGTGTAAGTGGACTTACTTTGTCATATGAGAGTGAACTTGGTTTGTTATGTGAAAGTAGACTTAATTTGGCATATATGAGTAGACTTGATTCATCATATAAAATTAGACTTGATTTAGCATATGAAAATTGACTTGATTTGCTACATAAAAGTGGAATTATTTTACCACATGAAAGTGAAGTTAATTTGCCATGTAAAAGTAAACCTAATTTGCCTCCTCACATTCAGCACATAGGGTCTTGTGTTTTGTGTTTTGCCTTATGATACATGGGGTGCATACTTGACTGGCCATTCATTGAGAAAATTGGAAGTTAGACATTTCATCATAGACAAAGCAATTGTTTTTAATTTTATTTTTTACCCTTAGAGACTCATATGTGTTTGAGGTAATTTTGCCACATACAAATTTAATTGAAATATGATCATGATAGAGACTTGCATATTATTAATTATGGTTCAAATGTTGATTAGTTAGACTTGAATCATGGTCAAATTTGATCAAAAATTGAGTTCAATTTGAATTTAAATTATTGAGAAATTCAAGACTCAAGCTAAATTCAGCCCAAGTGGGTAAGTGGGCCAAACATTTAAACCAAATCCAAAACTTATCCAAAATATGAACTAAGATGAAAAATATAAAATCTTTATGAAAAGGTTCCTCACTTGATTTTTCTTGTAAAAGTCCCTAAAATAGATTTTTTTTCAAAAAATCCATAAAAGTCCAAGAATTACAAATAAACCCCTCAAAGAATTTTATAAAAGGTCCTTGAAACTTTCAAGTAGGCCCTTTTTGTAAAAAAAACTCTTGAAATTTATAAATTTACAATTTGGTACTTTTTAAAAAAAAAAATTTTGAATAACCCCTCTGTATTTTATCGTATCACAAAATAGTATAAAATCATCCAGAATATCATCCAATACAAATCACTTATCCACATCTAAACAAATAAATCTTACATATCTATATTCCAATCTCTAGAGTTTTAAATTTTGAATGAAGATAGACTTCATCCAATTATATATTTAAAATTTAAAAGTGGGAGGAGTTTAAAAATAGAAAAATAAAAAAATCAGTAGCAGAAAGATCAAAGAGAAAGTACAAAGAAAAAGAAACATTGCACACATCTTTATGCTTGCTCCCTTGCTTTGTCTCCTCCTGTGCGCATTCCATCTCCTCCTATGCACATCTCCATCTCCTCGTGTGTGCATGGTCACCCACCTCCATCTTCTTTGCACTACTGCCTACTCAAAGTTTTGCCTGCCCGTGGGCACCACCAAGACATCATTGCTTGTGCCCTTCTCACTGGAAGTAGCTCCTCACTACTAGATCTAAACCTGACCATGCTGCTTCCAAGAGCACCGCCTATCCCCTGATGCTTAATGTTATAATATCAGGTATGATGAATTAGTCCCACATCGGATATTGGATAGATAGAGTCCAATATATATAGTGAAAAAGGCACATATCTCATGAACTTAAGCTTTTACGATGGTTTGGTGTCTGGCCCACTATATTGTTCTGATTCAACACTCTTTTGACTCCCCTAACAAGTGGCATCATAGCTTCAGGTTCGAAACTGCGCAAACTCTTAAGACCGAAGTTACCGTGATGATGCAACTAAATTGAGTTACATATTAGTCTCTCTCCGTTAGTATCGGTCAGAGGTGGAACTAGTCGAGTAAAAGAGTTCTTGATTAAGAGTGTTAAATTAATGTGGTCAAATCACACCTGAAGAGGGAGATTGTTATAATGTCAGGTGTAATGAATTAGTCCCACATCGGATATTGGATAGATAGAGGCTAATATATATAGTGGAAAAAGTCTATATCTCATGAGCATAAGTTTTTAAGATGATTTGGTGTCTGACTTGTTATATTGATTTGGTTTGATACTCTTTTGACTCTCCAATAACTTAATTCCATTATCGAGCTCCTCACCATCCTCACCCTGGTTTAAATTACAATTGCCTACACAAGGTAAGAACCCGACTAGTTCTAGCAAGGTCAACACAAAATCCTAGCCAGATCTCGACTAACTAAAACTATCATCTCACTCCCACGCTCGCCAGCCCAGTGCTACCTTTTTCCATCACGAGCAATGCCCGCCATCCTCTTTCTTGCTTTTGCACCTATGCTCAACCTACTCCACTGGCCAACTCATGCTCCTTGCCTGCTTGACCTTGCTTCGGCATGCCTCCGAGCCCTGCACTTGCTGGCTTTGCTCCAGAGCGCCTCTAAACCTTGGGCTCACCTAGCCCTGCTTTGGCACGCCTTCGAAGCAGCATGCCTCTTGGCCCTGCTCTGGCACACCAATGAACCCATCCCTGCCTTTAGCTATCCTCCAATTGTTCTACTACCTATGCCACCTTCAGACGATCTTTGCTACTTCTTGCCACCAACTGTGGCCAAATCCGACCAAATCTAGTAGGATCCTACTAGGAAGAAGCTCCAGGCCACTATGGCTTGGTTGAGTGAAGGGGAGAAGACACAAGGAAGGAGGAAGGAGATGAGTGAAAAAGAAAGAAAAAATTATAGCACACAAAAAAAGGAAAAAAAGAAGAAATTCAGCCAAAAAAAGAAAAAAAAGAAGTGGCCCAGATTTGTGTATGTAAGTCCATCGGTTTAGAAGCTAGTCTTCGGGTTCACAACCATTTAAATTATAGGTTAACCTTCGGGTTCATCGAACATCCATAAGGCAGACTTTGGATTCACGACCAATTGGATTATAGAATAGCCTTTGAACTCACTAAATATCTATAAGCCAATTTTCAGGCTTGCAATCATTAGGATTGTAAGCCAACCTTTGAGTTCGCCAAATATCCATAAGCCAACCTTAAGACTTGCAATCATTTGGATTATAGGCCAACCTTTAGAATTGTGATCATTGAGACTATAAGCTAGCTTTTGAATTTACTGAACGTCTATAAGTGAGTCTTCGGGCTTGTAATCATTTGAACTATAGGCTATCCTTCAGGCTCACCAAACATCTATAAATTAGCCTTTTGTCTTGCAATCATTTAGATTATAGGCTAGCCTTCAGGCTCATAATTATTTAGACTATACACTAGCCTTCATGCTTGTTGAATGTTTATAAGCTAGCATTCAGGCTCGTGATCATTTGAGCTATAGACGAGCCTTCAAACTCGTGATCATTTATACTATAGGCCAACTTTTGGGCTTGCTGAATATCTATAAACCAACATTTGGGCTCACAATTATTTAGACTATAGGCCAACTTTTAGGCTTGCAATCATTTGTACTATAAGCTATTCTTGAGCTCATCGAACATATATAAGCCAGCCTTTGGACTTGTGATCATTTGGACTGTAGGCCAGTATTTGGGCTCATGATCATTTAAACTATAGGACAACCTTTGAGTTCGTTGAACAACTATAAGCTAGTCATTCGGCTTGCAATCATTTAGACTATAGACTAGCATTTGGGCTCGCCGAACGTCTATCAGCCAAACTTTGAGCTCATGATCATTTGGACTATAGGTTAACCTTCGGACTCGCCGAAAATTTATAAGCCAACCTTTGAGCTCGTGATCATTTGGATTATAGTTAGCCTTTGGGCTCATCAAACGTCTATAAGTCAACCTTTGAACTTATGATCATTTGGACTATAGGCCAGTATTTGGACTCATTGAACGTCTATGGGCTAGCCTTCAGGCTCGTGATTATTTGGATAATAGGCTATCCATCAAGCTTGTCAAACATTTATAAGCCAACTTTCAGACTAGTGATGATTTGGACTATAGACCAACCTTAGGGCTTATCAAATGTCTATATGGTAGCCTTCAAGCTTGCAATCATTTATTCGAAGTATAGACTAGCTTATGGACTCATCATAATATCATCATAAGAGCTTGAGGGCTCTTATATTAAATTGATTAACATAAATTGATCAAATTAAATCACTCAATCACTTTGAACACAAGCTGATTCGCTTAAAGTAAATAAATAAAACTAATTTAACTTGAACAAAGCACCAAGTGGACCTAAATCAACCAAATTAATGGACTAAAACTTAAATCAAATTGGACCCAAATTCAAATTAAGTTAATCCTAGTCAAATTAATTTAGACCCAACCCTAATCAGGTCCAAATTAGGTTAAAACTAAATTCAAGTCAAACCCTGATTGGTTGAAATCAAGTTTGAATTAAACCCTAACTGGGTTAAGTCAAGTCTAAACCAACTACAATTAGGTCAAACCTAATTCAAACCGAACCCTAATTGTGTCGAATCAAACTTAAATTTAAACTCAAAACCAGGTCAAACCTAAACCAGAACTAGGTTGATGTTGAACTAGAACCAGGTTGAACCTAAATCAAAACCAAGATAAACCTAAACAAAAACTAGGTTAAACAAAATCAACTTGAAACTTGAACCCAAGTCCATTAAAGTTGGAACTCAAACCCGATAAGGGTCTAATATGGGTTGAACCCAAATCCATTAATGTGTTGAAATCAAATCCAATAAGAATGGTTGGATCCAAGATCAATTAAGGATACTTCAAAAAACTATCAAATGTTGGATCCAAGATCCATTAAGGATCCCTAAAATACCCATCAAGAGTCAGATTCAAGATCCATAAAAATCCATCAAGAACCCATCAAGCATCAGATTCAAGATCCATTAAGGATGCATTAAGAACCTATTAAGGGTCAGATTTAAGATCCAATAAGGATCCAATTAGGGTTGGATTCAAGATCAATTAAGAATCCAATAAGAATCCAATAAGGATTGGATCCAAGATCCATTAAGGATCCATCAAGAACCCATTAACGGTTGGATCAAAGATCCATTAAAAGTCTAATAAAAATCCAACAAGGGTCAGATTTGAGATCTATTAAAGACCAAGTCCAAGGCTTAATGGGAATCTAATATAAGGTCAAACCCAACCCAAATTAAATTAAATCAAACTCAAATCAAAATCGAGTGCTAAACATCAAATTGAATCAAATTAAACTCAAATCAAAATTAAGTTCTGAACATCGAATTGAATCAAATTAGACTCAAATCAAGATCAAGTCTTGAACATTGAACTAAATCAAATCAAATTCAAAAACAAGATCAAGTTCTAACCATTGAATTGAATCAAATTATATTCAAATCAAGATCAAGTTTTCAACATCGAATTGAATCAAATTAGACTTCAACAAAAACAAAGTTTGAACTTCAAACCAAACCTAATTAGACTCAACCAAAATCAAGTCCGGGTTAGTCAATAACAAGCTCAAAGCCATTGACAACACCTCGAATTTAAAAGGCAACAAGTTAGGAAAGGTCATTGATTGTTAAATTGAAAATGATTAGCTCAAGCCAAGCCTACTAATCATTTATTCAAACCAAAATAAACTAAATGTAGGCTTGAACTCAGTCTATTAGCTAGATATTGTGTTAAGTCAACTGACAACACACTTGAAGTCATTGGCCACACTTTGAGCTAAGCCAACACACACTCGGAAGCTATTGGAAACCCTTCAAATTTAATTGACAACATACCTACACCACTAACCATTTTGAACCAAACCAAAGGCAAACTTGAACTTACTAGTTAGTCAGTCAGACTTGAGCTTGAAGTTAATCGCTAATGGTCAAAACTATAAGCAAAACTTCAAAGTAAACTCAACAAGTTGTAGGTAATGCTATAAAAAAAATTAATCACGAACACTCAAAGCTATCAACAACATTTTAATTTAAACCTAATAAGTTGTCGATAATGCTATTAAAAAAAGTTAATTGCCAATACTCAAATCTATCGATAATATTGCAAGCTATACTCGACAAGTTGTTGGTAACACTATTACAAGAAGTTAATTGTCAATGCTTAAATCTATCAAAAATACTTCAAACTAAACCTAATAAGTTGTTGGTAATGCTATCAAAAAAAGCTAATTGCTACCGCTTAAAACTATCAGTAATACTTCAAGCTAAACCCGATAAGTTATCAGTAATGCTATCAAAAGGAGTCAATTGCCAACACTCAAAGCTATTGGCAACACTTCAAGCTAAACTCGATAAGTCATCAATAATACTACCAAAAGAGGTTTATTGTCAATGCTCCAAGCTATCACCAAAAGAAGTCAGTTGCCAACAATCAAAGCTATCGACAATACTTCAAGCCAAACTAGACAAGCCATTGGTAATTCTATCAAAGGAAGTTAATCACCAATACACTTAAAGTTATTAGCCACACTTCAAATCTCTCTCACTTTCTCTCTCATCTTTTTTCATGTTCCACCAAAATGACACCATCAGATCTCAATAGGGTCAACTGATTAAGCCAAGACAGTCAGCCATATCCTGAAATCTAGTCAAGTTATTAGTATCTACCAAGGATCAAATCAAGCATTTGTCCAAGTCAAATCCTACGTAGTCCAGTGCATACGAGCTGTGCAACAACACATATCAAGATTTTTTCATTTATTTTTTTATTTCATGTCATTTATGAACTTAAATTCTTTAATTTATAAAGTGAGAATATGCCCTTATTTAAGTCATGTACCTTCTCTCAAATCAATCAAATGATACTTTTTTTGTCTCTGTTTTATTAGCTAAGTTTCTTGATTTAGGAGATTATTAATAATTATTAGAATAATTAATAATAGAGGCTTGTGTTTGTTAGAAATCTTGATCCCATAACACCTGATTATGCATTTAAACCACCATATTTTTTATTTATTATTTTAATATTACTTTCTGGGAACTTTGCTATCTCAGGTGGTCGATTTTGATCCCATAATGCATAATATATATTTAGAAAGTGTGCATTGATTGGTGTTATAGGTCTTTTCCCTTTTTTATTGATTAATTGATAGGATACTCCTTCAAATATCAATGGGCCTTCTCAATTAGGTTCAAATTTACCTTTCTCTCTCCAATTTAGGATTATAGGTCTTCTTAACACTAATACCATCTCTTCTTTTTGAAAAGACTTGAGTTGAGCCATCTTGTTGTAAGCCCTGGACATTCATGCTCCCCACATTTTGAGATTTTGTTGAGTTACGAGACTAGTTTCATCCAAGAAATCCAGTTCATTTAGTCAAAGATGAATTTTATCTTCCTTTGTGATCTCTTCTTGCAAGAAAATTCTCAAAGAAGGGATTTGTACCTCTAATAACATAGCTGCCTCAATCCCTAGCACTATGGTGTTGATTGGGTGAGAGTTGGATATGTGGTGTAATAAGCCCATAGTGCCTCAAAAAGTTTTTGGTATCAATCTCTTTTGTTTCTAACAATAACTTTCTTTAGTATCTTTGAAAGGGATTTGTTGAATGCCTCAGTGATGCCATTTTTCCTTGTATTATAGATAGATGAATACCTCCAATCTATTTTTTAGTGATGTGCAAATCATCTGACTTTGAAGCTTTTAAAGGATGGCCCGTTATCAGAAATAATTTTTTAGGAGACATTGAATTAGTATAAGATGTGCTCCCAAAAGAAATGAATGATAATATCAGCTTTTACCTCTTTTATTAGGATTATGTTTGGGCCTAGGAGAAGTAATTAGTTGCTGCCAATATGAAACAGTGACCTTTGAAAGAAGGTGGCTCGATGGGGTTGATAATATCTACCCTCCATAGCTCAAATGGCTATAATAATACTATTGGATGGAGAGGGTTTGGGTATTGATGAATGAAGTCACCATGAATTTTACATGGGTGACACTTTCTTTTGTATTTGATGTAGTCCCTCACCATCATAGGGTAATAGTAGCTCATACACTTAATTTTTATTATCATTTTAGGGTTTAATTGATGAGCTCCATAGAACCTTGAGTGTACTTCATACATGACTTCTTTGCCTCTTCATTTGAGAGGCAACATAGAAGTAGTTGATTAAATGACCTCCTATAATGGGTGTCATTAATAATTAGGAAATGTGCGACCCTCTTTCTAAGTTGCACTCAAGCCGATTTGTTTTTTGGGACATCACCATTTTTAAAATAATAGATGAAATGGTATTTTTCTAGTCCGTTATCTCTTCGACCACTTTAGATTAAGCCTTCTAGTGTTTGATACTGAAGATTGAACTTATCATGACCTGTCTGCTACAAATTATAATCAGAATTTTTTCTTGATTAGGATCAATAAGTGCGTTATTTAATTTCCCTAAGGAGTCAACTTCTACATTAACGAATCAAGGAACTTTAATTAATTGAACATGTGGGATTTGTCCCATGAGTTCTCGAGCTTCTTCATAATATTTGAATAGCTTGAATTTATGAACTTTGGACACCTTTGACTTGGTTGATGACCAACTATGAATCACCAAAGACATGTAGGTGTGAGATCCCCATATTAAGAGCCATTTTCAACCTTACAATTAAGGCTTCATATTTAACTTTATTACTTATGTATGGTTTTGAAAGGGAATAGAAGTATCATAAAATGTCCCTATTTGGGGTGACAAATATGAGTCTAATACCTATTTGATGGATGATACCCTATCAAAATATAGCTTCTAATAGGATTTTCTTTCCTCAACAAAAAAGGTTTCTTCATTGGGAAGCTTGCAACTTAGCAGAGAGTCATCTAACAATAGGTGAGATACGAGAAAATTGACTAGAGCTTGTCCTTTAACTATCTTGTAGGGTGTAAACTTGATATCATAGTCCATGTGAATTAGGATCCACTTTGCTAACCTTCTAGTGAGTACGAGTCTGATTATTAAATATTTTATGAGATTAATCCTTGATATCAAAATTATCTAATGAAAGAGTAAGTAATGTTCGAGCCTTTTGATTGTAAATATAAGCGCTAGATAGTGCTTTTCAATGGGATAATGATTATTCTCTGCCCACACTAATATTCTATTTAAATAGTAGAGTGTATTTTCTTGCCTTCTTCATTATTTTGGGTGAGACACAAGGACCCTTCCATTGTAGTCATGTAGAGGATTAAGGGTTTACTAGGTACAAGTGTTGTCAAAATTGGTGGCTTTAAGAGATATTGCTTAATCTCTTCAAATAATTATTGACATTATTGATTCCAAATGAATGGGGTGCCCTTTTTCATTAATTTAGAGAAGGTTTTGCATTTTCTAGAGAGGTTCAAAATAAATCTCTTGATAAGAAAAAATTGACCTAGAATAGAGGTGAATTAGGTCTGATAAGAATAATAACTACTTTTAAGATTGAAAACCAAATTCACAAACCAATGGTAAAATTACAAGTCCTCAAGCAAGAAATCAATCACGAATGCTATAAAAAAATAAGCAAAGTAAAGATGGCACTATCATTTTTACATGATTCAATGACTAATCATGTCTGCTCCATGGCCTTGGCCTCAATCTTGAAGACATGAACTCTCCACTATGGTCATTACTTCGTAGATGAAGTCACCCTCTTATAACCTTACTTCCAACTAAGTGATTGTCCACTCCAATCTAGAGTCTTGAATTTCTCACATTTCTAATAGCCTAGAAGTGTTTACACTTGATTAGGAAGATGAAAATATACATTCAAGCCTCACTACAAGACATCTCAAGGGAGTACAAGGGGTATTGAAGATTTGAAAGTTGAAGAACAAAGCTTAGAGCACTTGGAGGCTAGTGGACTATTGGGAGCTTATACTCTTAGATCAAGATTTCTCATGATGTGCAAAAGGTTCTACACTGAACAAGCCCCAATTCCTTAAATGCTCATTAGGGAGAGAGCTACCTGTTACTTGCTATGCTTTGCCAAAGTTCGATGGTTTGGGCCATAAGGTTCAGACACCTGAAGTATCCTAATGGTCAAATTCAACTATCCATTATAATTGATGTCATAGGTTTAAATGTTTGATCATCAAGATCAGGTGTCCAAACAGGTATGGTTTAGGCGATTGAAACTTGTAGCAGAAGATCAATCCCAAAAATCTAAGAACTATGAAGTTTACAACTTCTGATCTTCGGTTATCCGAACTAGAGGTTCAGGCATCCGAAGATGTTAGTAATCCTAGGGCTATTTCCACTCTATTCAAGCATCCAAATGCAAAAGTTTGGATGTCCAAAGTTGATAGAAAAACTTGTTGGTTCACTGCAACTTCAGTCTCTATTTAGCATCATCTTATAATTGATCTTGGATAAAAATATTAAGGCAATGAAGATATTTCAAGATGAGTTTGAGTGCTAGCAAAAGCTCTAAATTAAGAATTTAAATTACAAATGTTCGACTCAAACAACAAATAAAAATTCTAAACCTAGCAAGCCATCTTGATCTCTTGAGCTTTCTTCAATTCATATTCAATTCTTCAAATTTCATCTAGTTTAACACTCTTAAATTTCTCCAAAAGCTTTCAAGGGGTTATATTATATGCAATTAATATAATTTTAAATAATTATATATAAAAATATCATTTGTTTTTGAAAAAATTATCAATAATCTCCTAAAAATTTTAAAATTATCAATCTGTCTTGACTTTCAAAGTTTTACAATAACCCCTTCTTATATAAACAAAAACTAATGATATGAACAATAGTGAGATGCAATAAATATAAAAAATAATATAAATAGGATCATAATAATATGAATAGATATTATCTATAATAAAAAAATAAAATTAGATATCATGAGTTACATTTGGATATAAACAAATATTTTTTATAAAAATAAAAGAGCAAGGTAAATTCGAATGTGAAAAAACTTATCGATAACTTTAAAAAATTTCTATAGGGTTATTAATAAAATTTCCTTTCTTTTGTGTGACAGGGTATAAACATACTTGTCAGGGCATAAGACTATCAAGTAGGTCAAGCTCCGTCTTTCTTCTGAAAAATCCATCGGAAGACGGTAGGGATAAAGCATTGACCTCTACTAGCTAGTTTATCAAACACGCAATCACAAAAATGTGAGAACAAAGAAAAAAAAAAATACAAGTCGTGTCGTATTCAATATTTAGTTAGCGACATCCAAGCGGTCTTATAATATTTATAATTTTGAGTTTAAATTAAAATTAAATTTAAACTTGACCGGAACGAGCTTGTCCCGGCCTCATTGCACCCGTAATGATCCAAAATCAATTTACTAGAAAAATCACTCGCACCAAGTTGAATGATTCAAGCAACACAAACTCATTACTTGATTCCGTCTATTGTTTCTATTCAAAGTTAAATAAATTAAAATTAGATTTCAACTTAAAATTATTTTTTTGCAATTTTAGGTCAAATATTTAGCGGACAAAACAAATTTATTGTAGTTTTTGTGGTCTTTGTAATTCCAAATTTAAAATAAATCGGTATCCAATTGCTAGTTGACCAGTCAATTTTATTAAGAAATTTTTACGTATAACTTTCAAGATTTATTTTATTTTACAAAAATCTCCAAAAATTGTAATATTTATTTATAATTTTCTTCTTTTAAAATTTATCACCCACAACTGATTGTCATTTAATTAAAATTTTGGTTAAAAAAGTCATTTTTACCTTTTGTAAATTCTCATTTAAACTCTCAACAAATCTACGAATAAACCCCTCGAATGTTTTTATTTATAAATAAATCTAAATTTTATTATTTTTTAAATAAAATTTTATGTTTATAAAATTTCTAAAAAATTATTTTTATAAATAAACCCTCCATAAAATTTTAAATTATAAGTTTAATACTTGTATATTTATAAACAAACCCTCCAAATATTTTTATTCATAAATAATTCCAAAGTTTATCATTTTTTAAATAAAATTTTATAAAAAGGAACTTGAAGATTTTAGAATTTAAAATTTTATATTATAAGTTTAATATTTGTACATATACAAATAGACCTCATGAATATTTTTATTTATAAATAAACAAAAATCACCTTGAAACTTTTAAAAATTTATAAAAATTTAAATTATAAGTTTAATATTTGTATGTTTATAAATCGACCTCTCAAATATTTTTATTTTTAAATAGGCTCAAACTTTATCATTTTTCAAATAAAATTTTACAAAAGGGATCTTGAAGTTTTTAAAACTTTACAAATAAGTCCTTATAACTAATTTTACAAAATCATGTCTAATTTTTTTAAAATTCTAAATCAGCTTCTGAAATGAAAATTTTACAAGTAACCCCCTATATTTTGTGATTCGTGAAATACTATAATTTTAAAATCTATATAGTTTCATCCAACATATCTCATCTTTATATAAATTGAAATTTGAATATTTATGCAGGTAGATGTGATCCAATTTTAATTTAAAAAATGATAAAATTTAGACTTATTTATAAATAATAATATTCATAGGTCTATTTATAAATATACAAATATTAAACTTGTAATTTAAAATTTAAGTTTTAAAACCTCCAAGATTTTTTTGTAAAATTTTATCTAAAAAATAATAAAATTTGGGCTTACTTATAAATAAAAATATTTGAGAAGTCTATTTGTAAATATACAAATATTAAACTTGTAATGCAAAATTTTATAAGTTTTAAAATCTTCAAAGTCATTCTTGTGAAATTTTATTTAAAAAATAATAAATTTTGATCTTATTTATAAATAAAAATATTCGAGAGATCTATTTATAAAAGTACAAATATTAAAATTATAATTTTAACTTTTAGATTTTAAAATTTTTAAGTTTTTTTATAAAATTTTATTTAAAAATAATAAAGTTTGGACTTATTTATAAACACAAATATTCGATGGGACTATTTATAAATATATAAATATTATACTTATAATTTAATATTTTATTGAGGATTTATTTATAAAAATAAAATTTCTGTAAAGTTTTAAAACATTTAAAATCCTCTTTGTAAAAGTTTATTTGAAAAAATAATAAAATTTAAACTTAGTTATAAATCAAAAATATTTTTTAAAAAAATATTTATAAATTTATAAAAATTAAATTTAAAATTTAAAATTTTGTGGCAGGTTTATTTATAGACAATTAGGAGAAAAAGTGTAGGATGGGAAGCTAAAAATTTTAAAAATTTAAATAAAAAATTATAACAGATAGAAAAAAAATTTTACTAAAATTTAAATTAAATAATAATAAGAGAGTTATAAATAATTAATTTTAAAAAAATTGTAAAAAAAAATTAAAATTACAAATAATTCCTCAAAAATAAAATAAAATTTGGATGATTGGATGTGAAAATTTCTTTTACGAAACTTCGGACGGGCATGAAACGTGACGACCGCGAGCGACGCAAGCTGTGGCACGTGGCAACCCGCAGCAGCTAACAATCTCCTGTTTGCAGCTGTTACATGTGGCTAGTCGCCACCGGCTAAGAAAAACTTTGGATCCGACATTGTCTCGAGATATCGCGGTTTAGACTTCAGCGCGATATCGAGAAGATAGTAACGCATCCGATATAGGCAACTATCGCGAGAATTCATTCTTACGGAGGTGGGTCCCACATATTGGGCCTCTCTGCGGTGCGATCTAGCCCATATTCGGCCCGAGCGAAGCCCGATCCTGACTAATTCGAAGAAAATTGCAGGAGACGACTGATTTCTTTCACGCAAAACATGCTAGATTTTTCAGGGGATATTTATATCACAAGCAATTTTACTCTTTCTATGGACACACGGGCAGATAAATATTGAACTCGGGCCGAGCCGGCCCTTGTAAAAAGAAAACTATTGAATCGTAAAATGGTAAAATCGTGTGGGACCCAACACATGGCCGCCTTTTGCCATGTTAGGCAACCGAACCATCCAGTCTTTGTGACAAAAGATTCAGGCCATGCACTCTCGGCCGAATTTCTCGTCTTCTTCCGCCGGGTTGAAATGTGAACGGTTAGATTAACCCATGAAACGACCTACTTTCCAATTTTGGAAATTTTCAGCAGTTTTAAATGGCGTCGCAAACCCTTTTGGAAGCAGTTAGTTGTGTGGTTAGTGTTGACCGTATTCACAATATAAGAGGAGGATAAATTAGGTATGATATAATAAATAACGATTTTTGATATAATTAAAATTCAATTCAAATTATTAAAATAAATTTATCCAAATTTCAATTAAATCATGAATACTATAATATAAATAGAGAAAGAAAAAAATAACACCATAATTTAATGCGATTTAGAGATCAATCGTTTTTAGTTCACAGTTCTTATCTCACTCTTAACTATTTAAATCACTCCATTAGTAATGTCGTTTCAGTAAGGTGAAGACATGCTCCTATAACCGATCTAGCTCCAATAATAAGATCCACTTCACATCGGAGTCTTTGTACACTCACTTTCCTAACAAAGTAGGTGTGTTTATAAGTAGAAAGGATAGAAATGTTACAATTGAAGCTCACTATAAAATCTCTCAAAATAAAACACAAGGGTTAGAAGATTTAATATGAAAGTGATAGCTTAGAACACTTTTAGTCAAAAAGCTTGGAAGGACTTTAATCTCTTCTCTAAAATAAATTAGAAAATATAAAAGTTATTTAATAAAGTTCAATCATACCTATTTATACTTTATGGATCGAAACTAGCCATTAAGGGACAAATTCTTATTGTTATATTTGTTCCAATAGTCAAAAATTAATCATTAGTCGCATAAATTCCTATAAACGTATGTCTGTTTGGCAAATTGGATGTTCGTGTTAAAAATCAAATTGATAGTGATCAATCGAGCGTCCATTTGTGAAATAGTCATCCCGTTTTGTCACAAAATCAAAATTGATTTTTACAGTCAATCATCTGATAATCAATTGAGCATCTAATCTACTTAAACTCAAAAGTTTGAATCTTCTATTCTAAAACAATTGGTCATCTGTTTGTCCAAATGAACATCTGGTTCTGTTAAACAAGCTATGTTAAGAGCTTCATGCAGAATCTTGCATGATATATGCTTAAACAAAACACTCTCAAAATCAAATATTGACTCAACTAAAAAAAAAGATGAAAATTTAAGCCTAGTCGATCCAATTTGTTAAGTAGTCTTCAAGCCATCTACATGTTCTTCAAATTACGTTTGTTGAATCATCATCACGTCTCAGTCTTTTTCATGATTACCTTTATGTCTATCTTTTTTTGAGACTTTCAAATGATCTTGGACTTCGTTTTGACTTAGACTATGTTTCAATTTACATTGCTCAAGAAATTAACAAATACATGATTTGATCATCATCAAAACTATAAAGAATAACAATCAGTGCTCTAGAGGCCAGACCTAAAAGTTTAGGCTTTAGCCTGATTCAACCATATCAATATTCAAACTTTCTGAAATTATTTAAAAAGATAATTGCTTTACAACATAATTATAAAATTAGGACTCATCTAGCAAATATTCTATTTCTTTTGGTGAACCAAAAAAGAAAAACTAAAGCGTAATACTTGCCCCACAATTCCTATCTTTTATTTTCTTTTTGAAATTTTCATAGATAAATCCTCCTGAAGCTTTTAATTTAGAGATTATTAGTACAACCCTTAAAAAATACTCTATTTATTAGTAGTCTCCCCAAGTTTAATATTTGCCTATAATCATCTTATTTTAAGATTTTATTATATATAACTCTTTGGAGTTAATTTTGAATGAAAATTTTCAGCCAAAATTCTCTTTTTCTTATGAAATGACTCTTTGGTCACTTGTTCAAATAATAAAAGTTAAATTTATTAAAAAAAGTCTAGAAAAATTTTAAAAATTTTCTATGTTAGTTAAATACTTTTGTATGAGTCCTTGTTTTTACATTATTTGCATCATATGTTCTCCGCTTATAATATCTTTTTTATTTTAAAATAATTATTTGATTTTGTAGGTAAATTATTTTGTTATATTTTGTATGTAAAATAAGAAAAACATCAAATATGATACCTACAAGATAAATATAAATAACATATTTTAAAATTAATATTTGCAAATATAATTCTGATTTGAAACTTTCATATTTTAATACTATTATAATTTATAAAAATGCCTTGTAAGATAGATAGTTACGAATAATACCTATTTAGAAATTTATTGAAATTATAAACCTGTTATAACTTGTATTAAAGATCCTATAAAACAAATAAATACAATAACACATTGGTTTGAAATTTATTTGCATTTCAATATGTTTACAATCTACAAATAATACCCAGTAAAATAAATAATTATAAATAACACTCTATAAGAGAAATAATTATAAATAATATCTTATAAGCAAAATAATTACAAATAACAACAAGTTATGAAATTTATTTATATTTTAAACTTGTTGTAAATTGCATAAATCAATTTGAAAACTTGAAACTTGCACATAGCACCTTTAAATATTTGCACAAAGAGCTTGAATTTCAAAAAAATTAATATACTAACAATTCATCTATCTTAAATCAACACAATAATAACAAATAGCATTTGACAATATTAGAGCATTCATTGTTACAAGTTTATTCAAGATGTTAACGGTGTCCTATCATCAAAAGTTCATCCAAGACATAAAAAAAAAGTTAGGTGATTCAAAATTCATACGAGACCATTCATAGCTAAAAGTTCATGCGAACAGTAGGGTTAAGTGAAAAACAATATCAAAGTTCTTCTAGCAAAAACTCACAATTGATCCTATGCTTGAGATATCTTATCAATGTCATATATCAATGAGCATAGAGATAAGTGTTAATTTATAATTTAAAAATCATCTAAGTTATAGCACAAAGTAAATTTTATTGTCCTCGCTAAATCATATCATTAGCAAATTGATTGATGTTTGGGTCTTGCATGTTTGAGTCTAATCACATTGCATTGCTTAGTTGATTATAACCTAAATATACACACAAGTAGCTTTCTAACAAAGTTCTACGACTTTCAACTTGACACAAGCACAACAAGTTCATATTACAAAAATAATTTTATCACCAATAATTCTATACATGTCACAAGCATTAGTCTTATTGAAACAATATCTTATTTCACTTCATTAGCATTTCATCCATTTCACTCTTAAAAGTTTTGGTATGGTACTTTAGGCCAAAAATTGAATGATGGTAGTCATCAACACTAAAAAGTAGTTGCAATGACATCAATCAATAGACTGTAAAAATAATGAAGGATAAACATAACCAAATTAATTTCATAAAAATCACATAATAATTTACTTAGTAAGAAAATTTCATACTTTCCATAAAAGACAATGATGAAATCTTTCGCTTTTTCTAGAAGTCTTACATGAAGTCCAAACTCTACATGGTTGCTTGTGCTTGTACATTGGAGCATGGCTTTGAAAGCTTGAACTAGAGTTTTGATTCATTTTCATATTGTTGCTTTGCCTACTTGATGCCCCATTTTCACATTGAACTAAAATTTTTGAAAACAATTCAACCAAAATCTTGGTATCAATGTCAAGAAATTACCAATCAACAAAAAGTAATGTATTTCATATTCAAAACAAACCTACCCCTCTTCAACAATAAAAATACCATGATCTCATTCAAAGCTAGAAAATCACATCAAAGACAAGAAAAAATGATATGCAAACTCTCCAATTATCAATCAAGGCACCCAAACCCAACCAAATCCATCAATACCCCAACTTGATCAAGTAGCCGATAATACAATTATAATCCCAACAATGCTCGCTAGTAATCAAACCAACATCCTGAAAACTCATCCTAGTTCAATTATCAATTAACTATCAAGCAAAAAATTGAGCTAAAAATTATGAAAAGAACAATAAGAAAAGGGATCGGAGGAGGGAACTGACCTCATGATCAGGAAGGATAAGAGTTGTGGACTTGATTCAGATTAGGGCTTGTGGAGGAAGCATAGACAGAGAAACTCCAAGACTTGATCAGCATGATAAAAAAGCCCTTAGTCGAGACAGATGCGTTGACAAAGAAACCCTCAGATGGTGAGCTCACTGAGAGGGTGATCATGACCAAAGAGTTCACAAACAAGGAGAGGACCTAGAGATCACAACCAAGCTCTAGACCCTATCGTGCCCAAATTTGTTGGATGAGAAATTTAACAAAATTCTTTCTCGTGGTAGAGTAAGAAAAACCCCAAAACTTACAAAAGTTGTCAACATGACAAAAAAAGATATGCTTCATGTCTTCCACATGATCATCATATCAACCACAATTATTTGTTTAACAAAACACCTCTTCTTCTTAAAAATGAATAAGTTGGATGTCATGAACCATTTTCCATAATACCCCTTTGATGATCATATAAGGCTATGATTAGAATGTGCCATACTTGGAGAGAAATTCTCCAACCTTGTGAACCATTTCTCAAGATCAAAGCATTCTCCATCTAGTCGTCCACCCAAAAGCAAGAAATAAATAATATCATCATTATTGATAGTGTAAAAAGAAGTTCAAGATTATCAATCAATCTGCAACATTTTATAAACTCCTTTTACTTTCTCTTGCATTTAAAATTTTTTTTTGTCCATTTTATGTTTGTTTGTTGTTTATTTTATTCATGAGAAAGTAAGATGAGTAGAGACCATGAGGTGTCTGAGTGCCTAATTTCTTCCATACATGTAATCGAAAAGTAAACATACATCCTATGTAGATCAAGCCTGGAGTAATAACTTCATCATCAATATCTTTTATGACATGATTTCCAAACATTAATTGGGTGGCGACTGCTCAACAACTATAGTACTTTGAATTTCATTCAAAATTTACTCATTTCAATTTCCATGATAGCATAATGCTACTTGTTGAAATTTCTCCATTTTTTGAAAATTATATGTTGCACTTGATCTTGACAGTTGGTTTGTGTGAGGAGATCTTTTGGTATGTATGATTGCACAATTCCTACATGTCAATCCATTTTGGTATGTATCTGTGTGAAAGAATTGCCTAATAATTGGATATTTATCAATATGCTCATTAGATATATTTCAATTTCCATTTTAGAATAATGTCGCTTGTTGACATTTCATTTCGTTTGACAATTCAAGTTTTTTGTTTCAAGTTTCTTTTGCATCTTATTGGATCAAAAATTGCAATTAATTTTGTTTTATGGATGGTTTCTTATCTGAGAAAAGTGGTTTGTAAGTTATTTGTTGTGTAAAACTTTGTGGGGTTATGCAAGATGGTTTCAGGGCTACAATTATTATGTACTTGTAGGGTTTAACCTTGTTGAAGTGGCCGAGGACCATGTATGGTCAAGTCTCTTGAGATTTGCTGGGATGTACACTCATATTCTTAAATGACTTGATTGTTTCAAATTTTGGAATTACATTGGAAAATTTTTTCATGCACAACTTTTGAATGAATTTCTAATCTAGGTTCTGAACTAGTGCACAAGTTTTGGATATATTTCTAGTCCATGTTCTGAATTAATCACATATTTTGAAGTGATGTAAATATTTCAGTTTGATTGATATACAAGTTTTTGCATATATTTACAATGATATGTACATATTTCTATCTTGTTGAAATTCACATTCATTTGGTTTGAGTCCAATTTTAGATTTGTACATGTATTGGAACAAACACAAAAGATTTGAGTTTACACTAGATGAGGTACAACATTTATTGCATTAAAATAAAGACACAACATCCATTCAACATCAATATGTATACTTGAATAAAGTTACTTTTCATCCATTCAAATTCATATGCCACTAAAATATAGGTAGAAGATCAAAAAGACAGCTAGGATTACAACACAACAATGAGCTTCAAAAACTTGCATATGTGGTCAACCTTCCTCTCTAAATTACACATTTGATACTTCAAGTCAATGCGCTTGAAGTTCATTTCATTATACTAAGCAAAAGCTTTACATCTCTGGCTTGCAATAAGAATCTAGAGTTAGTTTCCATATTAATCAAATGAATGAAGTAAAATGTTTAAACCCAAAATGAAAATTATTTTATCTCTCTTTGTGGACATATATAAAATAAATTGGCAAGGACCTTGCCCCCTTGATAAATTCAACACCAGGCCCCTTTCTTGCAGCCAAGATGTAGACATCTATTTAATTGAAGTAGAAAAATCAAACAAAATCTAGGTTAAAATATAAGAAAAAATTTAAAAAAGTTTTATTCAAGGAAAACAAAAAAAATCAAGTACAATTTAGGCAATAGTTTAGATCAAGTTCCAAGTAGGCCACGGATGAAGAAACTCTAGCTGAGGCACCTAGAGCCACAAATCTTGGTAGAAGTGTTTGGGGAAAGAATTTGATAGTGTTTGGGAAGGGTTTTAGGACAAATTAAGGGGAAATCAATTTAGAGTAATTGGGAAGAAGATGAAGATGGCAACAAGAAAATCTAGGTGGAAAATATTGGATTTCTCGGGAAGAAGAGGAAAAATTTAGTTGATAGGATTATTAATAGAGAAGAGAGTATTTCAATTTTTTTAGTTTATAGAAAAAAATTGAAAAAGGAACATACTTGAAATATTCCTCTTCAATGAGTTTTGGATAAGGAGAGATGGTTGTCTACGAAATGTAACAAATTTTGGGTGTGTTTATGAAAATACTAAAAAATAGTGAGTTTATAGAATGTCACATAAAAGAAGGTAATTTTATGTTAAAATCTCTTAAATATTTTGGTCAAAACTCTCTAGGCATAAGTAGGACGAACTATCATTACATTAATCGAAATGTATAAAATGGTACAAGTATAATACATTCAATTGCATGAATTACCACTTCTATATAATTTTCTCATTTATTTTTTACTTAGGCCATGATACTCGTCCTATACTCTTGCATGTCTTTTATAGGTCAATAGGAACATATAAATATAAAATTTTAATAGGTATAATGTTGTCAAAAGTTAAAACAAAGAGTTTTCGGGGAGAGTTTACTATACACTAGATTTTGATATTAGGTAAATTTTACCCAATAAAATTAACTAGTAATTAATATATGAATCTTTTGATATTTCACATTTTCTCACCTTCGTATACCAAATATATGAAATCTAACTATTTTGTGAATCTTTTATTCATTCTACTATCTATAATATTCATTCTATGAGTTATTTTAGGCTTATCCCTTTGATTTATTTCAAAGTAAATAAGATACTTCTTATTTGAATATCATAAACCAAAATATGGAGTGTATGTTCACAAGTTTAGAAATAGGAAGAAATCGAACTTATCTTTCCAATAATAATAGTGATGCATGAACTCAAATGGAAAAAGAAAAATTTAGAATTTCTTCTTTGTAGATTGGAGGAAAATAGGTATATCAAGGCAAAAGAAGAAGTTCAAAGAGGAAAAGGGAAGATTATAAAAGATGATGTACAACTTCACCCTGGCATAGAATGGAGAGGAAAGGAGAAGATAAAAGAAGATGATGTATGACTTCAACCCCATACATCTCCAAATGATAAATTTATACTAGAACTTGATTTATTGAGATCTTACCATCAATTAAATCATGTTTTGCATGTTTTAACATGAAGAGTTGGAGATAAAATCCAACTTTCCTAACAATATTAGGTAAGCATAACATATGTTGCCTGGTAGTTATCCCCTATTTTTAAGTTTTTATAGAAAGAATCCAATGTTTTTTTGAAATTGCAAAAATTGAATTATTTTGCTATGGATTTGTGTGGGTATACCCATGAAAATGAATGATTTAGCATCTATATCCCTGCAAATTTACTAATTACTTCCATACTCTTTCAAAAAAAAAATTTGTATGCTTATGCCCCTACTCTTAAGTTTTGTTTGATCTTGTCTAATTAATCATGATAAAAGGCCTAACTTATGATTTGGCAAGTACAATCTCTATCTCTTTTTTTTTTTATCTTTCTTTTTCTTCTCTCAAACCCTAGTCTCACTTATCTCCTGCCTATGACCATACCTCGTGCCCCGACAACCCTTGATGTGATTACTTCTCCACCCCACGCTTGTGCATGTTAGCCCTTTGGTTTTGATGACAATATTATTATTTGTTAGCATGTGTGTTAAGGATTTTACAATGTCTTTGGCTTTAATAATGACATCATGCAAAGTATTGATGATATCAAGATTTCAATGAAATCTAAGTATAATCCACTAAAGACATCATTTATACATTTTAGAAGCTTATGATGATCATGATAAGATTATGCAATAATTGAAGATCATAAAGAGGTCAAGAAAAAACTCAAAGCGGCTTTCACTAGGTATTTAGTTTGTTTATTCATTGCAATTTAATCTAAGATTATTATTATTGCTTTAGAACGATTCAATGTCTATCAAACTATTTTGATTTTACTAAAATTCAAGAAACACTAGACAATCGATCTTGAGAGAACTAATTGTTCAGTCTGATATTTAAGTAGATAAGTTATCTGTAAGACTGGTTGTTTGGTCATCATAGATCAATTGTTCGCTGCCTTAACACACTAAGAAAAAATTTAACCTATAATAACTATATTTTTTTATTATTAGGCTTTCTGATCAAGTTGAATCAGTATTTCTATAAACTTTTAGAAAAAATTTGGCAATGGTCGAATTTGGATTTGAATCTATAAATAAAGCTCTATTTCTTCAAAACTATATTTTTTTACATCTTTCTCAATGAATCCTATTGAGATCTAAGCCTTCAATCTCACTTAAATACAATTTTAAAATATTCAATTTCAAATATAGATTGAGACCAAAAATCTAGATTGATCTCTTTCTCAAAATGAATTTTCACCAATATGAGTTATTCAAAATATTTCTAAATGAATATATTACTATGATGTTTAGTCATTCTACTACTTTTATTAACAATTTGAAATCTTTTGGTGAAATCTACACTAACTTGAAAAATGGTGAAAAGGGTTTTTTTGTTGTCTTTCTAGTTCTTGGTAGCCAAAGGTGACCATGATTTAAGAAGTAAAAAATCTTAAAACTCTATTCTTAGAGGAACTTATGGGATTAGTCTTCACACATGAAATGACCATGATGAGAAGATTTGATGAAGATGATAATGATAGGCTAAAAGAAGTAGTGTCGTTGAGCAAGAACGAAGGAGTGATGATGACATAGTTTGCATCACTAGAAGATTTGTAAAGTTTTAAAAAAAGAAGAAGCACATAACAAAAAAACCAAGAACAAAAAGGATTCAAGTGATGATAAGATTATATGCTTCAAGTGCAAGAAGTTGGACTATCTTAGAAAAGATTGTCCTCTTTCATGCAAAAAAGAATTACAAGGTTAAAAAAAAGAAGGAATTGTAGGCACTTGGGATCACTCCAAGGAGGAGAGTGATGACGGTTCATTGGATGACAAAATAGGTAATTTGTGCCTCATGACTATTGAGGATAAGATATGTGTTTGTCTTTTAATAAATTGCAGAATACTTTTGAAGATTTATATTCTAAATATGAAAAATTACTTCTCAAATATACTTCTTTGAAAATGCTAATTTCTTTTGAAAACAACTTTGATGGTCTGAAATGTTCAAAATCCTCATATGACTGTAAAAATACTATTGATGTTCTTGGAAAGAAAATTTTGGATTTAAATATGTTTTTTGAAAATTTTTAAGTTCTAATAATACCCTTGATCTAATTTTGAAGAATCAAAGGAATGTGCTCAACAAATTTGGACTTGGATTCATTTCTTCTTCAACATCGAAGGGCGCTAACTTCATATTTGTGAAGGCTCTAAATCCTAAAACTTCACATTTGAAATGTCATTATTATTGTATACATGGACATATCTTAACTAGTTGCCCAATCAAGAGGAATAAATCCTTCAAACAAATTTGGGTACTTTTATTGGATATTTCTTAAAGCAAAGAAATTCAAACAAGTTTGGGTTTCAAAATCTTTCCCAAGTTAAGCTAATCTTGTTATTCATGGGTGATATTTGTTTTCAAATAGCTTATTTTTTGCAATCATCCTTTAATTAGGTAAGTTTATGTATGGTCTTTTGGCTTTCAAATAAATTTCCAAAATTTTTAGTGTCAATGTTTCTTATAAATCTTTGTGATCTTCATACTTGATTATTTTTCTATATGATATCATTTATTGTTGCTAATCTTTTTTAGGAAGATAGTTATATTGTGTCTTATAGATAATGAAAAAATATTTGTATAAATGGGATCCAAATAAATTTCAAAAGTTACTTAACTATAAGGGTAATCTCTTTTAACTCTTATTGGTTTTCCTTCAATGCAATGCACTTATTATTTATATTATTATTGTTATAGAGAATATATATTGTCTAAGCATGTTCTAGGGAATATCATTTAGTAGTTGTGAAATATATTATTAAATATCTTTAAGATTCTCTAAATGTTGGTATTCAAAAGATAATCACTTTAAATTGCTTGGTTATTGTATTTTTTAAATATATCAATTTTTGTGGCAATACTAGTGATATTAACTTTTTAAAAAATTTAGTATTGCATTCTCGATCTAAATATATAGATATTCAATATCATTTATTGTGTGATCATATTTTTAAAATAAAATTAGAATTAAAAAATGGTTGAGTGATTCAATTTTCTGAATATCTTTTTAGTTTTTTTTGTTTCTACTAAGTTTGAACATCTGAATATTGGGAATTAGAAACCCAAACATAGAAGTTTGGACAACCAAACATTAAGGTGGTTTAGGTGATTAAACTCTAATTTTCTGCAAACTATCTTCAAAACTCTATATAAGTCTAAAACTTTTTATGACATTGGAAAATCAGTTGACAAGATTAGTTGGTTAGCCCAATTCTTTTTCTTGCAAAATTTGAATAAGTGGACAACTTTTAAGTTGATTGGACAACTCGAGTAGTTGTTCAATCTAATTGCTTTGTAATTAAAACCATTAGATCTGCAAATTTCTATAGTGACTATCCTGTACGGCTTTTGTGCTCTAGCAAAGATTGATGTTCTCCTTGCTTCTTTGCCTCGATTTGACCCCATTCGTACCTCCCAAGCCTTTTTCTTCTCTTTTCCCTTTGATTTCCTCTCTTTTTTTGCCATTATGCCTTTCAAATCCACAACAAATCAGAAGAAGGTGAAGCTCAACAATGCATCATCTTCCTCTTCGTCTAATTAGAGTGATCTCACATCAAATGCTTCTTTTAAAAGGTACTTATTAAACATCATTAGGTCTAGGGAAATTGCTTTTCCTTCTCTATCAACCCTAGAAGTAGAGCAATTATTCAATTGGTTTTTCTTCTCTGTCTACTCCAAACATAGAGGAATTATTCAATTTTCAAGGATGGAGAAGTCTAGTTGATAAGAATTTTGGTTATGTTGAAGAAGATACTCACATATTTTATGCTAATGCCATTATAGATATTAGATCCTTGACTTTCACTGTAAAATTTTATAGCACTACAATTGTTTTAAATGTAGAATTTCTTTCTCAAATTTTTGACATTCTAAATGGTGATGCAAAATATTTTGTTAATAATTTTTAGGAGAATTTTCACTCTCTTTTCTCTTTCGATGAGGCATGTACCATGATTTTGGGGTCCACTTTTGATTTGAATGTTATTACTCATTTGGCCCATAATTTACCTCCTCAGGTTTTCATTCTATATTAATTATTTATCTACTCTATCTTTCTACATGATGGTCATCATGAGACTATATTATAAAATGATATCTATCTTATGTATTCCATGCTCCCTGAGAGACGTGTACATCTTGTCATCACATTCTATCAATCATGTGTGGCATTATAGTTGACTAAGACTTGTAGTTGCTCTTTCCTATCCATCCTTCATCCACTGCATTCTTGTACACCATAATGTTACCACCATCGATTCTTATCTATTTCATTGTTACACTTCTATCGAGACATATCATTTTGACAATATGGCTCGATGTTCACTAAAGTGGGATGACACACAATGAATTCATATTATTTCCTAGTACACTTATGCTTCAACTTCTACTCTATCTACTTTTATACCCAATTGTGGGATTGATTTTGGTGGCTTGGGATAATAGAGACCCTAAGAGCGATCTCAAATTACAAATCAGAATTCATTTTAATTTTAAAGTGCACTATTAAGTATTATGGGAATATTGACTTTTAACAAGTACAGACCCTTATTATTAACTATCTTGACAATTTCAAGAACTTTCTAAAGTAAAAAAACTAGTTAATAAAATAAAGATACAAAAAAAAATATATTTGATTGATTTTAAGAGATGATACAAGGGTTAAATAAGGGTATACCCTCACTTTATAATAAATTTCAACATAGAATTATAGAAAGCATGAAAGAAATAAAAAATAAGGAAAAAGAAAGAGTGGAAAAGAAGCTTTGATGTATGCTACTACCCCATTGCCCTGTGCTGGACCACATGACATCTGACCCAAATCGTCTTAGTCTCTAGTAGGTGTTGATGACATTGTCTGATGGGATGTGGAAGGGAATAGGAGGAGTTTGAAGTATTTTCAATAACTTTGAACATTGGTGATAACTTTTTTTGGTTTGGTGGCATTACCATCAACTTATAGGGTTGGATATAGCTTTGAAAATCGCATTGTCAACTGCTTTTGGGGCTGATTAGCTTGAGGGGTGCATCATCAACTACTTCTAAGATTGATTAGCTTGAAAGGGTGCATCATCAATGGCTTCCAAGGTTGACTAGCTTGAGG
Source organism: Trichopus zeylanicus subsp. travancoricus (assembly GCA_005019695.1). Taxonomy (NCBI): domain Eukaryota; kingdom Viridiplantae; phylum Streptophyta; class Magnoliopsida; order Dioscoreales; family Dioscoreaceae; genus Trichopus; species Trichopus zeylanicus. The sequence goes on from RXID01014953.1 coordinate 209,848, forward strand.
AGTACATCACCAATAACTTCTAGAGTTGGCTAGCTTGAAAGTGTGCATCATCAATGGCTTCTAGGGTTGACTAGCTTAAAGGTGGTCCTAGAATGTAGTGATATGATTGATTTGTTTAGTTGGTGTTTCAAATAGGTCCACCTTCGAGAGAGTTAGCTTACCTTCTCGATATTACTTCTCGACACAATCCTTGAACACATAATAGTCTTCAATAATATGCCCTAAAACTCTATGGTATAGACAATAGTTCAGATGATCTATTTTATTAGCCTCGCTTGGCCTCTTAGATTCTGACAATTGGATGCCTAGCTTTAGGGCATTCTGAAAAATTGTGTTTACTCTTTTTCTTTTGAAAGAATATTTCTTTCTGAATCTTTGTTAAAGATCATTGGATCATTCACTTCTTTATCTCCTCCAAGAGTTGGTGGCTTTTAAGGATTACCCTTATTTATGGTGGGATTTGAAGATTTCTTTTACTCAGTTGTTATAAATACTGTCCTTACATTTTGAAAGGCTCTCTACACTCTACCTTATCTTTTTTTCAACTTGAAACTTTGTGAACTAGATAAGGTTGGTGGGCTAATACTTTTCAGCTTCTTGACTTGTATAAGGAAGGCTTGGAAGGTATGGATAGAAGAAGTGCTCAGGTAAGGTGTCATCCATTTTTCCCTTATGTTGTCGAGAATCAAGTTCACTGTTTCAATTTGGCTCATGGGTTGTTCACACTTAATGTTAAGATTTATCTATCATGTGATATAATTTAGAATTGTCTCATAGTCATATTTTGGTATTGAGATAAGGTCTATAATGGTCACTTTATCATTGACTCCTTTGAACCTAATTCGAAAAGCCTATTTCATTTATGCCTAAGTTTGTATGGACTTTGGTTGCAAGCTAGTATACTACTCGAATGTTATTCTTGTCAAGTTTGCTAAAAATTGGTGGAATAACAATGAGAAACTATTACTTGAATCTTCATACAAAGTCACAAAGTGAGCTATATGCTTCATAGGATTGCCTATGCCATTAAATTATTTGAAATTAGGCACTATGTAGTCTTTGGAATATGGCACTTGATCATGATGGCTAGGGTATAGTTTGTCAACATCATTTACTCTACTTGCCTGACTTTCTTGTCTCAACTATCCAACTACCATTCATTGTACCTACTATTATATGTATGATGTGAGTTTTATATTATTAGGGATTTCTAAAATCGAAAATTGGGTATTTCTTACTAGAAGAGGTGTTTGTGAAGGGGCTATATTTTCATGGATCTTATTTATAGGAGATGCACCTTCCACCACTTTTACTGCTTGAGATGGTTGTTGAGATTGTTCTAACTTATTGAGCTTATGACTCATTTGTAGTATCATCTCCATCAACTCCATAATCTTCTTTTGAGTTTCATCTTTTTCTTTTCCTTGTCATCTCAGCTATTCTTGCAATGCTTCTATGACCACTTCTTAATTGGAGCTTGCAGTTATGATCAAGGCTTTTGTCAATACAAGATGGTCCATATCTTGAGAATTAGGTCTGGACTTTGGGTTGAGGTTATCCTCTCTCATTAGTAGAGTCATCTTATTCAAGAGTCTACTCATGGAGCGGGTCGTCACACCTTCTCTTTAGCGTGGCAGCAAGGAATGGCCCACAAGGGCTCTTTGCTCTTGGATTTTTCCATCATTAAGCCTTACTCAAATGGCTTTCTTTTGGCGTTTGGCCGACTGGGGTGTGGGCTCATGGTCTCTCCCAGAGCCATGATGAGAAATGACTCTAATAGTATGGATAGTCTCTCTTAGTAAACCCTCATGCTAGGTTGTAGCTTTATGGTGACTTTTGTGATTTTGATTGGTGATTCACCCCTTTACTACAATCTTAAGGCAAGATTGTGCTCCCCTGTGATTTGCTCCTACTCTCTTTCAAATTGCTTAATGAAGCAAAGGAGTTGCAAGTAGAGATGGTGATGACCGACTTTCTTCAAGGGGTAGGTTTCCCAAATTGGTTGAAGATTCCAGTAGTTTTTCCTTTACGTGTGACAATCAGGATGAAATCTTCTTCCTCGATGCTTGTGTTCGAATTTACTTTTGATTGTCCCTTGTGAGGAGTTGGGTGAAGGTGATCAAAAATTGAGCTTCGTTTCGATCCTAACCTCTGGAAGACTAATATCCTTTTTGGTTAGGATATGGCTCTTAACTCTTCATCTAAATAGTTCTTCTCATTAGGGATGTTGATATTAGGCCTCTTTTCCCTTGATGGAAGGTGAGAAGCGAGCTAATTTTGCATGACAATAACTTCAGTCGGTGCAATAACAGGTACCTTTTTAAATTGGATGACCTCAGAGATGGTCCCAAACTTGATATGGGCTTCAACTGCTTAGGTAGCAACCATTAGCTGAGATAAATGCATAGTCGATCCTGCCCCCAATATGATGGTGTATCTTGGAGCAAAGATGTTATTCATTATTACTATTTAATTCTTTCTTTTGCAAAGGAGAATACAATTAATCAATTTTTAATCGTAATTCTACCTTATCAGTGTCTTTATTATATTAATTAGGTTTCTGCACTTAAAGGAGAAATCAAGTTCTACTGGACATGCCAAATTTTGTGGGATCGAGATTGATCACCTGGGATAGCAAAGACCCTGAAAGCGATCTCAAATCACAAATCAAAATTTATTTTAATTTAAAGTGTGTAATCATGTATTGTGAGAATATGACTTCAAACAAGTATAAGTGTGCAATCATGTATTGTTAATTACCCCAATAACTATCAGAAACCTCCTAAAACGAGAAAACTAACTAATAAAATAGAGACACAAAAAAAGAGAAAATATTTGATTGATTTTAAGAAATAATACATGACTTAAGTAAAAGTATACTCTCACTTTATATGAATTTCAATATAGAATTATAGAAAGTATGCAAGAAATAAATAAAGAAAGAGCAAAGAAGATGTATGTTGCTGCCCCGCTCCCCCTGTATTAGACCATATGCCATCTGACTTGAATTGACTCAATCTTTGGCAGGTTTTGATGGCATCATCCAATGAGATGTGAAAGACAATAGGAGAAGTTCGAAGTATTTCCAAAAGATTTGAGCATCAATGATAACTTAATGATTGAAGTATTTTTGTTAGTCAATAAAGCATTGGCAATAACTTCGTTTGGGATTTGAGTGTTTCTATTAGCTAATAAGGCATAGTGATAACTCCGTTAACCTTGAAGTTTTTTCATAGTCAATAAGATAAGATGTAGACAATTGTTATAATGTTAGGTGTGATGAATTAGTCTCATATTGGATATTGGATAGATAGAGTCCAATAGATATAGTGAAAAAAGACCCATATTCCATGAGCTTGAGCTTTTGGGATGGTTTGGTGTCTGGCTCACTATATAGATCTGGTTTGACACTCTTGCGGTTCCCCAACAAGTGGTATTAGAGCTTCAGGTTCGAAGTTGTACAAACTCTTAAGACCAAAATTACCAAGATGATGTGACTGAATCGAGTCACATGTTATTCTCATAGCAAAGACCGGCGAGAGGATGCGGGCGCGAGGTCGGTAAGGGCGTGAGTGCAAGCCCAAGGGCTCGAGCGCTCGCGCGAGGCCGGCTTGAGGTCGGAGAGAGGATGCATGCGCTGGCGCAAAGATGGCGAGCCCATAAGTGTGGGCACCAGAAGCCGACGCAAGGGCGCGAGCACTAGAGGCCGGTGTGAGGACATGAGTCGCACGGTGGAAGTGGTCGAATAAAAGAGTTCTTGATTAAGAGTGTTAAATTGATATGGTCAAATCACACCTGAAGAGAAATATTGTTATAATGTTAGGTATGATGAATTAGTCTCACATTGGATATTGAATAGATAGAGTCCAATAGATATAGTGAAAAAAGACCCATATCCCATGAGCTTGAGCTTTTGGGATGGTTTGGTATCCGACTCACTATATGGATCGGGTTTGACACTCTTGCGGCTCCCCAACAGACAATAACTTCTTTGACCTTAAAGTATTTTCATAGCCGATAGACGTAGGTAATAACTTTTTTAGTTTTAAAGTGTTTTCATAGTCGATAAGATATAAACGATAACTTCTTCAATTTTGATAGCGTTACCAATGACTTATAAGGTTGGGTATAGCTTTGAGAATCATATCTTCAACTACTTTTGGGATTGACTAGTTTGAAAGGGTGTGTTGTCAACTGCTTCTGGAGTTAACTATGTTGATGAATATATCTCCAACTACTTCTGGGGTTGGTTAGCTTGAAGAGCGCATTATCAATTGCTTCTATTATTGGCTAGTTTAAAAGGGCGTATCATCAATTACTTCTGGGATTGACTAACTTGAAAGGGTGTATTTCAACTACTTCTGGGGTTAATTAGTTTAAAGTATGGATAATAACTTTGAGCATATCATTAGTTAACTTTATTGATTTGGTAGCATCATCAATGATTTAGGGGGGTTAGATATAGTTTTGAAGTGTGGATGACAGCTTGGAGCATGTTGGCAATTAACTTTTTTGGTTTGAAAGCATCACCAATAGCTTATGGAGTTGGATATGACTTTGAAGTATAGCCGATAGCTTGAAGCGTATTGGTGATCAATGTCATCAATGGCTTATGGAGTTGGATATAACTTAGAAGATGTGTCGTCAATAATTTCTGCAGTTGACTAGCTTTGATGTGTGACCAACGGTTTTGAGTGTGTTGACAATTAACTTCTTTGGTTTGATAGCATTACTAACGACTTATAAAATTAGATATAACTTTGAAGTATTACTAAAGTCTTTTGTAGCATTCAACGAGATTCAATTTGATCTTTTGTAGTTCTATTCGAACTAATTTTGTTTTAGGTCATAATAATAACATCACCTATTGTTTATGGTCTTGGAGTATTGTCGAGAGTTTAGCACACCTAATGAAACTTGGTCTAACCCTATTTAGTTCTATTAGACTTAATATGGGTCAAGTCTGAGTTTAACTTCATTTAACTTGAGTCGTGTTTGACCTTGTGTTGGACCTTTACTGAGTATGGATGCATATTTATGGACTTTGGTTCAAGTCCAAATCAATTTAGTTCAACTTGATTTCAGTTCAGGTGCAGTCTGATTTGGTTCTGGCTTAACTTTGAGTTTGTTCTTTTAGTTTAGAATTGAATTAACCTAATTAGGATTTGAATTAAGCTTAGTTCAATCCTAATTGAAGTTGATTTTGAGTTGACCAAACTCGAGTATGATTATAATTGAGTCTAAGTTTATTTGGTTTAAGCTAACTCAATTTGGATTCTTTTGGAATCTAGCTCAATTTGAGTTTTAATTCATTTGTTTAACTAATTTAAGTTTATTTGAGTCAATTTAGCCTTTGTCCATTTATTATAATTAAGTTACTTCATATTAATTAATTTGATTTGCGGGACTTTAACTGTTTATGATGATTTTAGGCAGACTCATAGTCTGACTTTAAATATAAGAATCCGAATATTATTTTAATTCGTGTGTTCAAAAACTGGCTTGTGGTAATGGGGATTTGTCGTCTTCAAGGGGTCGTAAAAAACCACGGGAGTATCGAGAGTCTGCCGTTTTCGAGTGAGCCAAAGGTGAACATAATAACGTCGAGAGTCTATTCTATTTGAGAGAAGAACGGCAAGTAACTGTAGTAATATTAAAAATTTACTATTTTCATTGTCGTTTTCAAAAAATTACGGGTGGTCGTTGCAATATTGATGACGCGCAAAATCAATATAAGAAATTGTTTTAGTGAAAGATATGTCATTCATAATTAGGAAAAGTACAAAGGAGGTATCTGCAAAAACTCCGTCGGCCGTTGACAGAGGACAGAGTCCTGGTTCTGGCAGCATCGCGGCAATTAATCCAATAAATCATTCTCCTAATCTGCATCCACCATTCTTTAGAATACTCTACAAGTAGTACACCCTCCAACTCTTTTTCTGTGTAAACCCCAACGCCCCTTTTTCTTTCTTCTCCATCACTTCGATCCAATACGCATTCGAAGAATCCTTCTCGCCATTCTCTGAATCCCTCCGGAGTTCTCTCTTGATCTTAATCGGCAGTGGAGGACGACTTTCATCTCCCTGCCGGCGACGAGATGATGATGAACGAGGAGATGATGGATCTCCCGGAGGACCAGAGCCCTGTCTTGAAGGTAAGAGAGGAGGAGATCGGGAAACAAGGGCTCAAGAAGAAGCTCATCAAGGAGGGCGAGGGCTGGGACACCCCCGAGGTCGGCAACGAAGTTGAAGGTCGGTGACGAAAGGGCGCGCAGTCCCAACGGAAGGATCGGAGGCGAAATGCGACGGCGGAGCCCGAGATAGGGCTAGGGCTGCTGTCTACCTCAGGGAAGAGAGAGAGAATCTAGGGTTGCAGGAGGCGAGGATCAAGCCGTGGCGATGAGGTGGGGCGGGTGCCGGTGCGGGTAGGACTGGTGAGGCTATCGGGTAATGGTTGATGGCGAGGAGCAAAGGGCGCGACTGGAGACGATGAAGGTGGCTCACTATTGATTGGGTCTCCGCCGAGCTATCTCTTCATCCTCTCCTTCTTCCTCATCCGGGCAAGTTGGCAGGGCATGGTGGAGCTCGGGGAAGACGAGGCAGTGCTCCAACAGAGGGAAGAAGAGAAAAAAAATGGAAGATCAATAAAAGAGAGAAAACGAAAGAGGTAGAAAGTCACTTCTTTTTTTCTCTTCAAATCCCTAGCTTCCGATTTGCTATTCTTATTCCTCTGTGTGTTCTGATCTCCTTTTTCGCGTCTTTTGTGCAGGTTTTCAATTTTTTTTTATTTTGAAATCAAATTAAAGAGATTTGAACCCAAACTGAGGAATTTTGATTTTCGAACCTTCAATTGTAGGTAGGTTAGATTCCTATATGTAAATTTTTTTTTATTGGGATCTTTTTTTTTTTAATTGGGATTTGTTTTGGTGACGGAGAAAATTTAAATTTTGAATAATGAATTTTTAGAAGATTATTTATGAAATTTTTTGAAAAATTTAGACTAAATTTAATTTTATAAATTTTTTTATAAAATTATATTTGTAAAAATTCTGAAATTGTAAAAAAAATTAAATAAAATTTGGATTTATTTGTAAATAAACAATTTTAAGAATTTATTTGTGAATTTTTTGAAAAATTGAGTCAAAATGTAATTTTGTGAATTTTAAAAGTTTTTCTGTAAAAAAAATCTCAAATTTTTAGATTTTTTTTAATAACATTTGAGTTTGTTTGCAAATAAAGGTTTTAGAGGGGTTTCTTTATAAATTTTAACAATTTTAAGAGTTAATTTATTAAACTTAAAAATTTTAGAGATTTATTTGTAAATATAAAATTTTGAAGGGTTGATTTACAAATTCTAAATTTTGCGGAAATCAATTTGAAATTATTTAAGAATTTTTTCGCAAAATTTTATTTCGAGGAATTTATTCATAAAAAAATCTGGTCAAAGACTTATTTGTAAACATTTTACAATTTTTATTTTGACTCAGATATTTGATGAATCTCAATTTCAATTTTGGTCCAAGTATTTGGCATAATTAACTTTTTTTAATTTAAGCCTAAATCTCTCAATAATTTAAATTCAAATTAAACTTAATTTTTAGTTGAATTTGATTACAATTTCGGTCTAATTGAGTTTCACATTTCGATCACAATCTAGTGGTATTTAATTTTATATTTTGATTGAATTTGCATAAAATTTAACTTTTGATCAAAATTGTCTCAAACAAATATCTCCTTCGTATCCACTTCATGAGTTTTTTCATTGAGAGGAGTGGATGCAAATAAATTTTACAAGTATGCACCTTTTGCATTACATCCTAGGAGTTGATCATGTGAGTTTGAATTATCACAGGGAGTAATTTTGAATCGCTGAAAGAAGTAGATTTAAGTTGTCATATATAGTGGATTTGATTTTAGTAAATTTAAATTTTTAAGTGAAAGTGAACTTGACTTATGTCATATGAAAGTAGATTTGATTTATCACGTAAAAATGGACTTCGTTTGTTATATTGAACAAACTTAAGTTGGCATAATGAGTGAACTTGATTTATCATATAGAATAAGAATAAGTTGCTATAATAAGTGGATTTACTTTACTACGTGAAAGTGTACTTAATTTGTTACAGGAAATGGACTTGATTCGTTACGTAGAAGTGAACTTAATTTGCCACGTAAAAATAGACATGAGTTGTCAGGTAAAAATAGACGTAATTTGTCACGTAGAAGTAGACTTAGGTTGTTACATTGAAGTAGACTTATATTGTTACGTAGGATTGGACTTAGTTTGTCTCATGAAAGTGAATTTATATTGTCACATAAAAGTGGATTTAGATTAGCACATAAAAATGGATTTATATTGTCACATGAAAACAAGCTTGATTTGTCACAATGAGTGGATTTACTTTATCACATATAAGTATACTTAGATTGTCATATGGACATGGAACTATGTTATTACGTAAAAGTGGATTTAAATTATCACGCGAAAGTAAATTTATATTGTCATATATAAATGAACTTAAGTTGTCACATAAAAGTGGATTTGATTTACCATAATAAGTGGGATTTTATGGAGATGTGGATTTAATCATCATATAAATTGGATGAGATTTTGTGTCCATATTTTGCCTCAAGAAACATAGAGTGTATGTTTGATCAAACATTTCTTTTTAAGAAAGTCGGACATTTCATTATAAACAAAGCATAAATATTTTTTACTATTATTACCCTCGGGCTTAGGCATAATACCTTTTTAGAAATCTATCATTGATTGGTGGTATAGACATTTTTTTGTTGTCATCGATTAGTTGGTAGGATCCCTCTTCAAATATACTTTTGGCGATATATTTGATAAATTTCAGTTCCAATTTTGGACCGAGTATCTGGCCCAATAAGCTCTTTTCAATTTAAGCCCAAATTTTTTAATAATTTAGATACAAATCAAACTCAATTTTTGATTGAATTTGATTGCGATTTCGATTCAATTGAAGCTAACGTTTCGATCACAATCTAGTGACTTTCAATTCTATATTTTAATTAAATTTAATTTTTAGTCAAAATTGATTCAAACAATCATTCAAAGAAACCAAGCCACTTACCTTGGGGGGGTTAAAATGACCAATTTATTCTCACTTAAGAAAAAACATTTCAATAAAATGATGCTGGAAAGCAAATTACACCAACGCAAAAAGATCAGTTACAAAAGAAAAGTTTAAGTTATCCTAACTATCCTTTAGTGGCTTAGGAATTTCTATTAAGCTCTTCTCATCCTTGGAGGAATGGTTAGAACCAAGGTTTTAAGTTTCGGCCAAAACCAAAACGAAACCCTAAATATGGTTTCGGTTTAGGGTTTACTGTTCATTTTCATCAACGAACAGAGCTCGATTAGGGAGCTCGTCGGGCGAGCGTGTGGGGGCGGGAGCTCGTCGAGCGAGTGCGCGGGGGGGGTGGTGGAGCTCGTGCGGCGAGCTTGCGCCGGCTTCGTGTCCGAGCCCATGCCCTCGCCGGACTAGCCCGCACGCTCGCCAGCCTGCTGCCGCTCTCTTGCCTGCATCACGCCCTCGCCGATCTGACTCCTACTCTCGCAAGCTGAGGTTGGTCTTGCACGGGGCCAACGCTGTCGCCAATATGGTTTCGACGCTCTTGCCGGTTTCTGTCAGATACTGTTCACGTACATAATATTATTCACGTAACTGTTCATTATTTTTAAAAAATTTTAAACATATTATATTTTTTTAATTTGAAGTTAAAAAATAATTAAAATAAAGTTAAATTTTAGTCAAAATATAATTAATAAAAAATATTTTGGTTGAAACTGAAATGAAAATGATTTTAATCGAAACACGTTGATTTTTTGTTCACGTGCATGTGTGCATGACCGTTCCATCGAAAGTAAAGCAAAAAAAAGTGTCGCTCTCACCCTCATGTGAATTGCTGTCATGAGATTGTGTAGAGCTAGTTGTTCTCGTATGTTTATAAATATTCATCTGGATCGTTCAGGTATTGAATTCATAATTCTACATCTAGATATTTTAAACTCAACTGATGATGATAATGATTAGTTGTATTACATTATAATTAATAAATTATGTATGTGTCAATTATATTTTAATAATAAGTTAAATTTGCTTATGTTAATTTTTAACTTCTTAATTATATTCATATTATTTCTCATATTTTTTTTATATATTAATATATAAAAATAGTGGTTAACTTTCAAAATTAATTTTAATTAATTAAAATAATATTTAATATTGTGGTAAAATTAATTATAAATTCTTTCATAATTTTTAAATTTTTATAAAAAAAATTTTAAAATTTCATCGTATTTTTAATTTAAAGTCAAAGTGCAGTCAAAATATAATCAAACTCTGGTCAACACATAATAAATAACTAACAAAAATCTTTCGGGCGAAACCAAAATGCTCGAAATTGAAACCAAAACGGCTGAAACGTATCGGTTTAGCTGGATGCCGAAACCGAAACCAAAACCAAAACCGATAGTTAAAACCTTGATTAGAACCAATGCAAGTAGGGACCTCAGTGCTCTCACCCAGGAGAGAGTGTTAATGACCTCTCCATACTCCACTCGAACTCGCTCCACTCATACCAAATCAAAGAGCTCCACAGGCAAATTGTGTGGATTGAAATCCGGCCTTGCTAAGATACGAATCACAGTATCTTAGTAAGTCAAATATCCATCCTTGTACGCTTCGGCGTTAAGACAATCTAACTCCGTCAAGAACCCCTCACTCTTTTTATACTCAGGCATTGTGAGTTCTTTGGTATCCTTAAAGAGCAGTTCAAACTCTTTGCTTCAGTGAAATGAGGTAATTGCATTTTCCTTAGCCTTAATGAGTTCAGCAACGTGGACTCTTCGTTGTTTCTCATTCTCCCGCATGTTGTATCATGCTCCCCCTTAGCTAAATCCCTCTCTTCCACCACCTTTTGCATGGCCTCACACTCAGCATTAGTGAAAGATCGAGATGTAGCGAGCTCAGCCAAATTAAGTCTAGCGTAGACTTGAGAGCTTCGATATCAGCTTTGGCTCTCCTAAACTTCAATGTGTAGTAAAAAACCTCCCTCTGTGCTTCGAGAAAATGTCTTTTGGCATGATGAAAGTACTCAGCCATCTAAAAGTTGGGTAAAGCATAAGTACTAAGAGTCACACAAATAAAATAGGGACAAGTGAGATTCCCAAAGTGAGAAAACTTACATCATACGAGGCATTTACCCTACTCAAAAATAATTCCTTGACTAGCATTCTCACTATGTGAGAGTTGGGGTCAAAGCCCCTCAGAAACATTCTCATCAGCCCCCTTGTCGCGACCCTCATGGGGGTTAGAGCAAGATGGTGGGACACGTCCGAAAAAAAAGTCAAAATTAGAATGTTTACCTCTCGGAGTAACTCTGGCTTGAGAGGATTCTCCTCTGCCACTCTAGGCCTCTCCCTAGGCACCAAAGGACCCTCCTTTGACACCTTGATAGACCCAGGGGAATTCTCCCCAGGCATTACAATGGACTTGGGGTCCTTGGAGGCATCAGTTGGGCCTAGGGGAGAAGGGCCCTTTTTCTTTTTTCTCTTCATTCTTGCACTCCAAGAAGGAGCCAAGCTGCTGCACTCATCGACAGCAAGCATTTCCTTCCGCTTCCTTTCCCTCCTCACCAAGATTGATGGTTTAGAAGGTTCCTTAATACCCTCTTCATCCTTCTTAGATTTACAGGGAAATTAAGGAGGAGTAACCCAAGGTGCCCCAACTTGTTGCTTAAGAGCCTCTTTTATGAAAATGACTTTGTTGAGACATGCAAAGCATCATTAGGATGGTCACCATACAAATATTTGAAATAACTAAAAGGCTCAAGGGTGCAAAATATACTGGACTCCTGAGCCATTGATAATCCAAAGCCACGAAGCTTTTTCTCACCCAACCACTATGGCGCAGACCTCGTCTTTTGTGACTCTGTCCAAGATCTAAGGAGCTGATGAATTTGGAAGGCATGTTGAGAGACCTCTAGTGATCAAAAGGCACTCCCCATTTGCTCCAAAATCTGGAGTCCTCCTTTGAAAATACCCTAATTAGGTGGTCCTTCCAAAAATGGATCGAGGAGGAATTAGCCCTGAAGAGGTGTCATCCCTTCCTCAGCCCTCAGCCCTTAGCCCAAGATACCATCTTTTGTCTGAGCCCAAGCTACAACTATATCGAAAGGCATCCCAAAATATTTCTATTGTCGAGGTCACACCCTTTGCAATCATCAAGACTCAAAATGTAATGATGAATCTCATCACATTAGGGACCAACTGATCCTACACAATATTGAGATCGGTTAGCACAGACAAGATAAATTTATCTATGGGGTACCCTAACCTCCCCTCAAATATTTCCCAAAACATACGTGAATATATAGCCAAATTGGTTTTTGAGAGAAGAGTTATTCTCATCAAAACCCCATACATTGACCTCAATGCCATCAAGAGAGTCGAAGACCTAAACAAGTTGTTCTATCTTCTTCTCTTGAAGCATCTATTTAGTTATCCACATTCGAATGGATGAAGGGCCCGCATTACCCATCAAGGCAAGAAAGACCAAACTCATACTACAACTTGGCGTTAAAAAATCATGCTATCACAAGAATGGTTTGAGGGAGCAATTATCAGCCATTTGACTGACCTTACCATGCAACTGAGCCTTGAAAGTGGGGTTGCTAACAACTTAGAGCACCGAACAAGATGCCCAAGCCAAAGTCTATAAGAAAATAGGACTTAACTTTCAACTCTTTAAATAAAAGAAAAGAAAAAAGAAAGAACTGGAGGTACATGTAGGCAAGGCAATCATAGCATTCTTAGTGTAGGGTTCTCATGAGTAGAATCAAACACACGAGAAACCAAAATTGTTTTCAGTCTTAAGAACTAGAACATTGATTGTGTTAGAAGGGCCAACATCATTAGCGGGAACTTGCTCACCATTAGCCATAAGAGCCTCCCAAACGAGTGAAAAGCGCGATGGCTAAGGCTTGTAATCAACAAGAAGTTGGAAAGTGGAGCTATTGCTCCCAAAATTTGACTTATAACCTCAAAGAGCCATTTGATCATGTCACGTGGATAATTTTGAACTGAGTGAAATGATCTGCGTCATTTTGAATCAAGATGCAAATCTCAAAGGGCATATGTCAAATATACAACCAAAATACTGAACTGCCAACCATTAGCACGTCATGCTAGGATGATACTTTGGGAATCCACAAACACCATGATTAGGTGATAGTGCATCACATTAATGAGAAAAGACAGTTTGACTTTTGAATGACTATTGAGAAACTAGACTATCTCTTAGTAATCCCAAATACCAAGTCCTGAAACTCAGTATCTAGGCTTGGTGGGTGTTGAGTTTTAGGTGTATCGAACTCGAATTAGAGTTTGAGTTAAAATAGAAATCCAAAGTTGGATTTAGATTTATGATTGATTGTAATATTAGGAGTTGTAATTAGAGTAAAACTCAGACTCAATAAAAGTATGAATATACTATAATATATAGGGCTTAGGTATGACATAGTGCTGAAGTTGAACTAGAGAGAAATAGAGAGAGAGGAATAGAGAGAATAGAGAGAAGAGAAAGAGAGAGAGTGTCGGCTCTCATATGTGAATCTTTCTAGTGCTTCTCGGTGGTCTCTCATGGTGGTTCCTCATGGTGCTCTCTTGGAGATTCTCTCTGAAGGTAGAGGTGTTGCCAAGGCTTGGTGAAAGAGTTTAGTTGAGTAAGAAAGAGTGAAGTCTTTCTTGTAGACTCTTGTAAAAGCCTTTATTTTTTGATAGTGAATCTCTGTTTGTCTTACCTTGTTATTTTCTTTTATCTTGTATTACTTCTCGTTTCTTGTGTTGTTTGAGAATAAGGTGATTCGTGAATCTTCTGCTGCGAATTTCAACAGGTGGGCACTGATAATATACCAAAGTGATTTGGTCAAGTCAAAGGATAAACAATAACTAAACCCTAGATCGATTGCGAGCCAATACACTTGAGGTGAAGAATCGCTTTGAGACTGAGCTATAATGCTCTCTCGGCATATTGGCCACAAGAGGTTTGACACTAAGACATAAGGAGCCCGATATCCTTGACTGAATAATTACACCGAGTTTTCATTAATCTCAGATATATCAATGTTAATAGACTAGAGTCTAGACCTTTATGGACTCTTATCCTTAAAAAAACCTTGACAAATCAGGAATTTATGGGGATCTATTATAAATAATCTAGAAAGATTACGACCCCTAAATTGTGAAATCTGAATGCGCTCCACAACTTATAAAATATGGTCATTTCTGAAAAGATAAAGACTAATGCTTCTTTCCTCTCAATAATAGACTGCGTGTCCATAACTAACTTGAGCATTAAAGCGATTGCTGCTAGAGAATTCCCAGCGGTCTTCCTCACTTTTCTCGTACTGTAGATCTTGAGAAGTCTCTTAAACCAAAATTAGCGAAGAATTAAGCTCCATTAATAAAAATCATGATTTAAATGACTAAATTGTAATGAATTATGTTTGTATGAACTCTTTTTTGGTGTTATGCTTAAAGGATAGAGTTTTTACATTATACTTAGTTACATTAACAAGTTGTAATAATTGTATTGGCATGCTTCTCAGTGGATACTTGCAAGCTAGATTTTATATATTGTCAATTTTGATCATATAAGATACTATTTTGTGCATTTTGTAAGCTATAGGTTGTAAAACTAAATTTTTTTTTTGGACATTACAAAAATGTCTTCTTTTGTGGATTACGGTTTATTTAGTGGTGACAATTCGGGCCGGTCACCCACAATCCAATTTAGACTGTGTTCAACATAATACGAAATCTATAATATTTATGTCATGTTTACACAACCCATGAACATGGGGCATATTTGATTCTTACTTTCGTAACTCACAGACATGACTTGTGGTACAAATGAATCAAACATAATAGAACACGTGAACCAACACAATTTGACTCGATTATAATCTTTTTTTTCTTTTATAACCTGCTCCCTCCCTATTCTTCTCTTTTATGTTTTCGGGTTTGAAATTTTGACTCCTTTTCGGGTTTGAAATTTTGACTATGACACAATTGCCCCCTTTGTGTTTTTTTTTTAAATTTAAAAATCGTATAAAATTAAATTTATAATCACTATATTTCTTTTTAATTTTAAAAAAGTATAAAATCAAAAAATATTAATTAAAAATAAAAAAATTAAAAAGTCAAAAGTATCTTCTCATAATTTTTAAAAATATCTTTCCCAACAATTATTTTTAAAGAGTATTTTTGACATTTTACCACCACAAAATTTTTATAAATACCCTCCCATATTTTAGGTATGAACATTATTTTTTAATTTTATTTATTTTTTACATATTTTTTGATCTTGTTAATTTTTAAACTTTTTATTTTTTATTTTAAATGTTTTAGTTTAGATATAGGCCGTGCTCTTTTTTTTTTTTTTTTTTTTTTTTGATGAATCCGGCCAACATGGCTCGTCATTGCAGCGAGCGGACACACTACACCACTAGGTTTATTTGAAACCTACTCTGTAAAACATGCCACAGTAGTAAATATGAGATATTGGATTTGGTAATATTAGGAGCTTTGATTTATTATGGGTGATTTAGATATAAATCTAAAAAGATCTTTTTTTCGTCTTGAGAAATTAATTTATAAAAGTTTTTTAAAGAGTGTTTATGCAAAAGAAGATTTTAAAAAAATATCGACCTAAAAAATGACGCCAAGATTATTAGATCTCACAAGAGTTGAACATAAATACTGAAATATCAATTTTTTCCTCTTGATAATTCGATTTATGACAAAAAGTATTTAAAGAGATGTTAGTGCAAAATCTATTTTAAATATTTTATAATCCATTAGAGAAGAGCTTTCAAGTTACCCGCAAGGATACTTGCGTAAAAAAAAATGATATGAAAGTAATTTAATAAGTTTATTGGGATATAAGTGCAAATTTAATAGCTTTTGAGGGGTTAAAGGGTATGCATATAGACCTCATAATTGGAGTTGTAGGGTCGAGTTTAGGTCAATTAGATTAATTTGAATTTGACTTATTTATTAAATAAATCCAAAATTTAAATTTAAACCCCATTAATTTATTAAATAAATTACTCGATTTGTTCTGAGTAATCCATTTATTAATCTGACATGACCCAATTAAATTTATTTAATTAAATATGTTATAATTTGATCTGATTTGAATCTACTCAAATTAACTTGAATCAATTCAAACCGATTCTACTTTAATATATTTCAAATAATTATTTTATAAACATGTTAGTTTGAAAAATTATTGACTTAATTAATTTGACTTGATTAAATAAATATGTCAATTGAATTATAAACAGATTATACAGATTCACTTGATTATGATCTAAATTTTTTATTATAATTAAATTAATTTGATTATGATTTGAAATTAATTATTATAAATTTAAATTCATTTAATTCGTGAAGAGTTT
Organism: Trichopus zeylanicus subsp. travancoricus; assembly: GCA_005019695.1. Lineage (NCBI taxonomy): Eukaryota > Viridiplantae > Streptophyta > Magnoliopsida > Dioscoreales > Dioscoreaceae > Trichopus > Trichopus zeylanicus. The sequence goes on from RXID01014953.1 coordinate 226,338, forward strand.
GGGTCGGGTGACGAATTGAATTATATGCTAGCAAGTCTAGGTATGTATACCTGCGAAAACGCCCTTTTTCTATGCTTACAAATAGCTCGCATTTTTTTGTACTATGGTCAGAGTCATTTACTCAATGAAACACTCGATCCTGTGTAAAGCTCATCAACGATTTCAATGTAATCTATGCGAAGGGAATTTCCTCACCTCTATAAAATTAAAAGAATTAGAGTTCCAAAAATAATCTCGATCCAACCCTTTTATCCAAAAATATCTAGAAAATTTTTTCTGTAACTCCGATAATTTTTCACATTTTAAAAAACCTTTTTTATTTTTTAAAATTTTTAAAAAACTCTTTTATTAGCAACAGTTAGTATTAAAAAATTAAAAATACTATAACAATATAATTTCAGTACTATAAAAATAATAAAATAAATAATAATATTAATAATATAATAAAACATGAATTACTATAATAACATTATTATAGTAATATATATTTAAAAATTAGTTATTATAACAAAAGAGTATATTTTTTCAGTGATATATAATTAATTTTAATCGTAATTATCATTTTTTAGTTATATAGCTTTGATTTTAATTATAACAATTACATTACTGTTATAATATCTATTATTATAATAATAACGAATATAATACTTATTATAATATTTTAATAATGCTATAATATTATTAATAATGATAAAGATTAATTTAAAATATTTGATTCAGCGAGAGATTGAAAAAAAATTTTAAAAATTTTAGGAGTCATTTTACCGATTTGTCAAAATGTTGGAGGGGGTGTACGGAATTTTCCCAAACATCTATTACCTACCAATTTTTCGATCCAAAAACAGCTATTCCAAATGACGATGCTCAGCGCGTTCCGGACGCTCTCCGGCCGATCCAGCACCGCGTCGCCGGTTCCGGCTGTGCCGCTGCTCGGCGCGGCCTTGCTCCGGCGCCTGTCCACCGCCTTCCGCGAGGAGCGCGACACCTTCGGCCCCATCCTTGTCCCTGCCGACAAGTTCCGATCAACAAACCTTTAATTCTTTGATTTTGCTTTGCCGTTTCTTCTTCTGATCCTGATCTTTGGGTTTGACTTTGGTTTTGTTAGGTTGTGGGGTGCTCAGACGCAGAGGTCGCTGCAGAACTTCGATATCGGCGGCGAGAGGGAGCGGATGCCCGAGCAGGTCATCCGCGCCTTCGGCATCCTCAAGAAGTGCGCCGCCAAGGTGTCTCAATTTTCTCAATCCCATAAATCTTTTTTTATGAGATTTTGTTTTCATGTAAAAGAAAAAGGATCCTTTTGGGGTACAGATGGATCTGTTTTCTTTTCGCTTCGGGATTAGTAGAGTGTTCAAGAAGTTTTTTTAACAAGTGTTCGAGAAGTGCTGCATGTAGTCGTAATTATGTTTTTTTTTGTTATTCGTTATGATTAATAGTTCATGATGGAGACGGTTTTTGATTGTGAATTGATTTGTTCTGGCATTTTGTGATTGGTGATTTTTTTAATACTGTTGTTTGTTTTTCTTGATGTTAGAATTTGCTTATATGATTTTCTATTTTTTAATTGCTTGCTGCATTGCATATGCTACGTCACTCTGTCCATTGTAAAGACATTCATGAAGAGGATTCAGTTCAATATATTCTCTGAAATTTTCCTTTTTGTTGTTCTTTTTCTATTTGGTCTTATTCAATGTCCAAATTGATTTATGAGGTTTTCATCTCTGGCTGTTGTTTCTTTCCACTTATTTTCCAGCTTAGTTGGATAGTTTTTTCCAAATGTCAAGATATTCTAACTATAATTTGCCAATCTTTGTGTTAGTTAACTTGCTGAAGTCCCTTGATTTTAGCTTATTTTTTTGTTGGTTTCTTGATTTTTATTTGCTTTTTATAGTTATTTTCATCTGCTTGTCAGATATCCATAGAATGTCTTGTTTACTGCAGGTTAATATCGAGTATGGTCTTGATCCAACTATTGGGAGAGCAATAATGCAAGCTGCACAGGAGGTGGCTGAGGGAGAATTGGATGATCACTTCCCACTTGTGATCTGGCAAACTGGTAGCGGAACTCAAAGCAATATGAACGCCAATGAAGTCAGTGAATACAGTTTGGTTTATGGTGGCACATGACCTACTTGTTGAACTTTTCCTTTTTTAGTATTTATTTCCATTCTGTTGTACATCACAGGTGATAGCGAATAGAGCAGCTGAAATTCTTGGCCATAAACGTGGAGAGAAGTTTGTACATCCAAATGATCATGTCAACAGGGCACAATCATCGAATGATACATTCCCAACTGTAAGTTGTCACTTACTTATACAGCTTCTATGTGCAGTGTTTTTGTAGATATGATGGGATTTACAAGGATGCGAGTCTTTTACGTTTGCTATTTTTGGATGTATTTGCAAAGACTAGTATGCCCAAGATCAAGATATGACTGAGCATTGGTGATATGGTTATTTGTTGTGGATGGCTACCATAGAAGATCAATTTTTCATTGTCTTTTGATCCGACCATTTTTTGCCTTTGATGTTGTTCTTGAAATAGATGAAAAACTTGAAATGCTTATCCAATGAATTCAACAGAATGGTCATTGCGTCAATTGCCAATAATAATGATTGGCATCTCAGTGCTCATTCTGATCATAAGCCATGTTTTCCCTGCCACATGCAGGTCATTGCTAGTAAACCCTCTTAGCTGATTGTATCCTGTAATAATGTGGTGCAATATCTCCTCCATCTATTTGTGCATCAACACATGTTAGTTAAACTGGCTACATATGATCCAATAATGTGGTTGGATCTTTTCAGGTTATGCACATTGCTGCAGCTGTAGAAATTAATTCAAGGTTTATACCAAGTTTGAAGCAGCTCCATGCTTCCCTACATTCAAAGGTAAATACACGTCTATTTGTCAATGTTTTCTCTACTAGTATGCTTGCATTTGTTTGCACCATATCACTTCTCTATGTTAGCGATGATGCTATGGGAAAATTCTGCTATCAGTGTCTCTTAAGTTGTAAATTTCACATGTAACGACTTACACATTTTTTTGGTTCACAACCAAATAGTCATCATGACTTAATAGGCATGATTTTACTTGATAAACATAATGGTGCTATGCCATATCTATTGACGAGGGACATATCTAGTTAGTGACCAAATCTGGAGCCTTTGATCTTTAAATTATAATTACTATAACCGTGACATGCCATCTTAATTCCACCAAGTTTTGATTGAGTTTGCTTAAGCCAATTCATCTTGTGGCTGTTTTCTTAGACATGCAACTGCACATTCTCCTTTTTGTTTTCTATACTTTTGCTTTGACTTTCTTACTGCCAAATGTTGTAGCCATACAGTTTCTCTAAAAGATCAAATAATGATTGTAGACATAAAAGGGTGCTGGCATGACTAAGTGTGGAAAATATACAGGCACCAGAAAATCTGCAAATCAAACATGTCGTTTGCCTTTGTAGAATGGTTGAGAAAATAGACTTTTAGTTTTTCTTGGAGGGTTATGCTAGGAAAGCATACTTATTGTTGCTACTTACTTTTTTCTGATCTTTCAGACCATTGAGTTCAAGGATATCGTCAAGATTGGGCGAACACATACTCAAGATGCAACTCCACTAACTCTTGGACAGGAGTTCAGTGGGTACACTACTCAGGTAATTATTTACATGTTATAGTAGTCTTTGATACTGATTTTATGCAATGCTTGTGTCACTATGGCTATTTTTGGAGAGCAAAGATATTACTTCGAACCTTGACCGGTAATATATCTTTAGGTGAAATATGGAATTCATAGAGTACTTAATACACTTCCTCACATGTATCAAGTAAGTAAACCCACTTCTTCTATCTTTCCTTTGTTATATTTTTCGCTTACCTTATTAGGTTTGCTCTTTGAGCAGCTTGCACAAGGTGGTACTGCTGTTGGAACTGGTTTGAACTCAAAGAAGGGGTATGTTTGATTTCTAATTTGATTCCTTTTGGCTTCTTTAAATGCATTTTTTTGTTCCCAGTATTTACGATGCTGTCATTTTCCAGTGTTTGGTTTATATGTTCAATCTCAAGCCTTTGTTGTGATTCATATTATATGGCAGTTATTTCATTTTTATTTACTTCTTGTTTAAGGTTTTATTGTACTTGTGCTTCATAACCACATTGAGATCTCACAACTATTATACTCAAGTCATGAGCATGCTGTGGTGATAAAGCAACCATTGTCTTGTGATGTTTTTTGGAAGTCCACAATGTTTGAGAACTGTGATGTACATCAATGACAAGTATGCGCACACACACAGACGTGCACACAAACATGCATAAATGCATAGAAATATGAATGTCACATGAAGATCTAATATAGTAGCATTGGACATGGTAGATTTCAAAAGGAAATATGCATGGGCATGGTGATAGTCAATTTTAGGCTTTAATTTGGTTGAATCTTTTGATTTTATAGGTAATGTACTGTTTTTTGCAAGGACATGAAAAAACACCTACCTTTGTGATATTCCAAGGGGCTTTGTATTAGGGTGATTGTTATTTATGCAGAATTCTCTAGAACCAGCAGGCTGCTTTTGCAGTGTACATATAGTTATGCCATTTTTGTCATAATCATAATCATCTTTCATTTGTTTGTTTTGAGAAATATTTATGCTAGTATTGTAGTATTTAACATCAATTTCTCCTTGGCTTATTTGTATACAAAAAATTTCAGGTTTGATGTTAAAATTGCTGCTGCAGTTGCTGAGGAGACCAATCTACCATTTGTTACAGCAGAAAACAAATTTGAAGCATTAGTCAGTTTCTATTCTCTTTCATTATCTTGCTTATTTGTTTTGTGACAAGAGGACATTTTGCTAGTTTGGGACTTCATACTTTCAATTGTCTTATTTTCAATTACTTCCTTGGGAAATAAAAAGTTGTGAACTGAGGTCTTAGCTTGATCCGTTGTCCGGTTATCTTTCTGGATAGCTCTGAGAAAAGCAGATCAGCTTAGTAGTCTTTTTGCATTAATAGTTTGTTATCACAATAGCCATGTATCAGTTTTACAGAATAAAATGGTTCAACAAGGTACAATCCTATGAATAGGAGCAGAAACATATAAGCTGGTGAGATATTCAGTCATTGATTTGGCTACAGAATCAGTTCCAAATTCTTTTTAACATGAGAGCGTTTTGGAGTCTCATGCTTTATATGAGAGGTCTTCCCTAATAACTTAATATGGACGACCATTGTCAGCCTTTTCAGTCAGTGAGTTGCTGCCCCTCATGCAAGAGGTAATGCTCATTCTGGACAGAAATCCCCTCTTTATTGTGGTACCCTAATCCAAATTACCCTTAAAAGTATGTGCCTGTGCTGTAGTACTCACATCTGGTTACCATCTTTTCTGTGTCTCCATCAGCCTGCTAGATAAGGACTCTGATACAGATATCGGACATCATATACATGAAAAGCTAGCAGTTTATCCTGGGTTTGGTTGACATTACCTTCAATTTCAATGTTCAATGATCTCCCTTGCTGTCAACATTTTTGATATAGATAATCAAAAGACAACAATTATGAAGTTCACATTTTGGCCATTAAGCATTGAATGTGGAAACTAAGCGGATCAGCCTATTACACGATCACAGCCATGAACACAATTCTATTACTAGATGTTCTGCATTTTATGTTGATTAGCAGTTTATCTGCACACAAAATTTGTTCCGGTCTGCACAATCAATTTCAAAAACTTTGCCCTTATATGAGCCATGTAGTTTGAGCAAAAGCTGCTCATGAGGCAAAATCAACTACAGTTCTCTTATTTAAATGTTTTATTAGTGTTTTTTGCTGTGTGAGTTTTTGTTGCTTATTATTATTCTTTATTTGGATGCTTTTGAAGACTTCTCTTGCTATTCCTGCTTCTAAAATTGATTTGAGTTCAAATTGAATCCTGAAGGGACCATAGTCCTGTGTTGTGTTCATCGTCTTATATAGATATCTCATCAGCTTCTCTTGTGTACCAGGCAGCCCATGATGCTTTTGTTGAGACTAGTGGAGCCTTGAATACTGTTTCTGTTTCTCTTAATAAAATCGCAAATGACATACGATTTCTTGGAAGGTACCTAGCTTAGTGATCTTCTTGGTTACAAGTGCACCTTTATGTGATTAAACAAACAATCTATTGTATAACATTTTTTCATTTGTCAGTGGTCCACGTTGTGGGCTTGGTGAATTGATTCTTCCTGAAAATGAACCTGGCAGCAGCATCATGCCTGTATGCATCTTCAGCCCTTTTTTTTATTCCTTTTTAAGTTTTTATGCATTCAAGTGTAATTATTGTCTTGTATTGTTCTGCAGGTAGCCTTTTTTATGGTTAATTTAGGTGTCATGCTTCTCTATGCCTCTTCTATGCTTCTTTTACTAAATGATATATGATTTCTTTGGATCAGGGAAAAGTTAATCCTACCCAATGTGAAGCTCTCACCATGGTCTGTGCTCAGGTATTGCCTTCTTATGTCACTTTTATAACTTTTGATTCCTTGAAAAATATAAACAAAAGCTTCCTGATCATTTCAAGAAGCTGTTTCTTGCAATTCTTATTAGTGCACAAAGGGTGCAGTTTTTGCAAAGCTCATAGATGTATGGTCAATGTTGATCGCTTAACCCAGAGTTCCAGATGTTACCGACATATATTACTTGGACGATTATTGTGTTAAACAAAATGAATTGTTTAAGTTCAGTTTCTCTGATAATGGATGTGAGAGTATGTTTCCTTGACATCTAGTTAAATGTTGAGATTTCTGGAGATATGGAGGCTGGAATATTGTGCAATGCAAAATGCTATAGCTGAAAAGTTACAAACTAGGGCAATCTTTTCTAGAGAGAAGCTACCTCAAGTGGTACAACAAAAAGGACTTGAATTGGCAGTAGCTCTTTCACTGTGTTACATCTCTACCAATTGGCTAGCCAGTTGGACAAGTGCTATGACTTCAATATTGGAATTGTGAACTATTTCTTGGTAATTTCTGTATATACAAGTGCCTTGGTATGGGAAGCACCTTTTATTTGAACAAACATTTTTTGCTATCATAAGATTGTTTAACCTGCTATATTCTTCATGTGCTTTCTGTCAGCATCTCCTGCGTTGTTTTGCTTAGTAGAAAAGAACACTATCTATTGCCTACTCGGCATAAGACATCAATTTTCTTTGGTTGTAATGAACCCAGTACTTGTTGTTTGCAGGTGATGGGTAATCATGTGGCCATTACTGTTGGTGGATCAAACGGTCATTTTGAACTCAATGTTTTCAAGCCAATGCTTGCCAGTAATCTTCTACGAGTAGGTTTTGTTGCTGCAGTGTCACCTGCTGTTGGTTTCAACAGACAATAGATTTTGACTGATACAATGAACGGGTGCTTCTTAGTTGATTATTTACTGTCTAAATTTGTGAATGGCTGATAAGTGATTTGTTTGACAGTCCTTGAGGTTGCTTGGGAATGCATCTGCTTCTTTTGAGAAGAACTGTGTGAGAGGAATTCAAGCTAATTGCGAGAGGATATCAAAGTTGCTTCATGAGGTAAACTTCAATCTACTCGTAGCATATGCTTGTCTATCATTGTTGATTTGGGAAGAAGCTGACTTGTCAGTATGTTCTGGAAATTTCCTTGCAGTCACTGATGCTTGTGACATCATTGAACCCTGTAAGTTTTCTTAATAGTTTTGTTATTTTTCAGCTCAATATTAGTCTTTGAGAAATGCCATGATGTTTATTATTTTTTTTATTTTCAGAAAATTGGCTATGATAATGCTGCAGCTGTTGCCAAGAAAGCTCATAAGGAAGGAACCACTTTGAAGGTAATGATGTCATGGGGTTTGATATTATAAAATTTGCTATGTTTTACAAGCGACCAACTTCTTTTTTGGGTAAATCAACTCTCTTAACAAAAATTAGAATGGATCATAGACAAAAAGATGTTAACTCCTCTGGGAAGTTATTAGTCCAATACATTACTGTAGCAGGATGAAATCCTCCTAGCCAACCATCGGCTGGATTGATGTAGCTTTGAGAAAGAAATGATGGTTGCAGATTTTTGATAGAGCTCATTGAGCTTTGAATTTCCAGCAACAGTTGACTTAACATCTTTAGGAGGAGAAGCTGAATCTGTGATGATATCCACTGCTTCCTTGGAGTCTGTGCTCACCATTTTGGTTTGTCCTTCATAAGCTTTCAGAGAAGACATAGCTGCTTTAGCAGCAATCATTTCAGTGCCCACAGAAGAAGATGAATGAATAAGGAAAGGGGCAGCCTCCAGTAGCTCAGACCCATTAAAAATTATCCATCCACACCAGCTAATAAAGCATTTAGCAAGGAAAGCTCCATTAGCAATAGCAATAACACCACCCCTGCATTTTGCTAATAGTAATCCATCCTCTTGATGCACTTATTTCCCCAAGAATAGGGCTGAATGACCAGCTTTCTATGGAGGGAGACATCCAGATGTAAATTATCATATACTCTGGCATCTTGTTTTCCAGATTAGCCATAATCAAGCTTAAGAACTTCCATTACCAACACAGCAGTAGGAAGCTGAGAGAAGGCCGGCAGATCTAGAATCATGTCCAGAGATATTGTCAAACTGAAATGTTCTGCACATGCACAGCACACCCGAGAAGCAAATAGACAATAAAAGAGCACCTGATCAGTGGATCCAACCTGTGTACCACAATAGTCACGTGTAAGAGAGCCATAGAGATTTCAGAAATGTATAAATGCATAGTGGGTAGACTGTTATGCATTACTTTCCATAGGAAGCACTTGACTCTCAAAGATCTTTGATTTTCCACAACCATGCCATGGGCCAAGAGTATGGCAGCTGTTCATTAATCACCCCGGATGCTTCCTTAACAGATTATGTAGCAATAGATGTACTAGAAGATGTGAAAGGTAAATGAGGCCCTGTATGCATAATAGCCTTATGTATAGGGATGCATGTGATTTATGGGATTCAACTTCTCAACTTTGGCCAATTTCTTACCGAGTTGGATATGTGTGACCCATCTGGATGGTGCCTTTGAGTGTACTCGGTCCAAACATGTACAAAGGCACATAAAAACCATGTACATTGAATGCATCTTAGTTGAGTCACTTGGTGAAATGATTAGGACATAATTGCCACTCATATATGATGAATTTTGAAAAGGTCATCATGTTTTAAAACATAGACAAGCATAGGTTAGTCAAGATTTGAGGTAAGCGAACTATGTAAACTGCCAAGAGGGCCTTTCTATCCTCGAAAAAAAAAAAAAAGAAAAGGAAGATGGAAGAAAGGATTTGAGGTGGAAAGCATGGGAATGGTCTACAGGGTAATTACCTTCATGTAAATCTTCTGCTCAAGGTCTAAAAGTAGGTAATTCCATGGCATTAACTGATATGATTCCTTGAAAGAATTATAAATGATTTGAAAGTATCTTAAATTTTTTCTGGTTCATCAGTAGTCATGCAAATATTCTCTGATCTTTATAAATGATTTGAAAGTGTCTTAAATATTTGCTGGTTCATCAGTAGTCATGCCAATATCTTCTGATCTAAGGTTTCCCTGATTTAAACTCAGACATGAGGATAGTGATGCATTATCCAGCCCAACAATCACAGGGCTACCAATGTAGATCCCGGTAACTAGGTTTGTTAACCGATAAGTGAGAAATGACACAATGGGATTGGAGTACATGTTGATTTACTGTATATATGGCTCTTCTTCTGCATGAATAGTAAGTAAATAATGGAATCTTGGAACTTCATTAAATGCATTGGATCCTTTCCCCTTTGAATTTTCAAAAGAGTGCAGTAATTTTAGTTTTCTGAGAACATGAGACAACTGGCATTCCTTTGCATCAGTGGCTTTATTCTTTCCCAATATATGAATCTTGACAATTGCTTGTCTGAATCTGAAGTCAAGTTTTGATTTGCGTGCAGAATGCTGCGCTAGATCTTGGGGTCCTTACTGCACAAGAATTTGAAGAACTTGTGGTTCCTGAGAAAATGATTGGCCCATCTGACTGAAACCTGATATATTTAGCTTTTTCTTGATGGGCTATTTTGGCAGGCAGTTAGTATTCAATTAGTTGGTTGGGGACTGCAGTAGCCCATTTTGCTTTTTGCAAATGCAAAATTTTGGTTTAACTATTTATAACATTCCAATGATATTGAGATGTCATTATTTTTTTCTCGTTGTACCGGAAATAAAGGCCATGAGAAACAACTGATTGTAACAGCACTGACATAATACATTTTTTGGACTAGTATGTGCACTCGTTGTTGTGAATCTTATGTTTGTCCTTATGACTTTCCTTTTTCGTTTGTAAAATTTGGTGGATTGAGAAGGTCATGTTCAAAGCAAATTGGTGTCTGTCTGTAAGCAGATTGAATTAGGTTTAGGAAGATTAGCCAGATCAATAGCCGCAGATCAAAAACCAAGACATTGGAAAAGTGAGATGTTTGTTTAACCCAATGTTAACTCATTTTTAATTAGTGTTCTTCCACCAGGACATGCCGAGACATAAGGATGTCTCTTTGTGGGCATAAATAACAAGGTTTTAAGTTTCAATTAAAATCAGAACATTCCTGTTTCAGCTGAGAGCACAATGAAATTGCCTCAAAATTTTTTAAAAAATTTAGTTTTCGAGGTTGTCAAAAATTCCTCGAAATGTTCAAAACAAAATAGTTTCAACAGGTGTCAAATTCGTTGTGAAAACTCAAAAACTTGGATAACATTCAGATATCCACTCAAAATAAGAGGAAATTACCATAATTCCTTGAAAAATTTCAAATTTACCAATAAACCTCTCTGATTTTCAAAATTATCAAAGAGTCCTTGCTCTTCTATTATCCTCATTAGCGACTCATGAATGCTTCCTGAACTGCCTGCAACCAAATACTCCCCAATTGTTGTTTTCTGATCAGAGAGGAATGTGTGATTCATTGCAAACCAACTTCCCGAGATTTTTCACTGCCAAGACACTGTCTATATAGGTTAGCCTTCAGAATAAAGAGCAAGCATCTGGCAATTGTTAAACCTCGCAAAAAGGCAAAAGTGAACAAATATTTCGCTAGAGAAGTGTTATTCGCCTACATATCCCTGAAAAGAAGAATACTTATTTGCATATACATGTACCTCTGTTAGTTTTAGTTCACAAAATCAGCTTCCAACACCGAATAAGGGTGTAATTGGGAAGTGTGTTCTTGTATTTTTTGCATAATATAATTAACTTTCGTATTCTGACCGACAAAAATTATATCTAGGGCCCTAGAGGCAACTAATTGAGACACACAAGAATAATTAAGTGTTTCTTGGTAGTTATATAAGTGAATTATGTTTTATTTGTGTTAAATACTTATGATTTAGGAAAGCATAAAATCTCTTCCTCATAGCATCGAGCAGCTACTTTTATGTAATTCGTATATAATTATGACCTAAAAATCCTTTTCTGGAATATTACATGAGGAAATAGGTTAACACTGCTCTTCATCGCATGCGTTTCTCAGAAACAAGGGCAAAAGAATCCAGGATGATGAGTAAACAGGTAGTGTTACCAGTGCCTATGATAAATGCAGAAAGGTAAGATATCATCCCGCCAAATCTTATGGATGTTGTGCCATCCATAGTGCTCAAAAGAAAATTTTTTTGCTACCTGAAGAAGAGAAGGTTATGGTATCAGAGAGGAATGATCTGATGCTTGAATTACTGTAGGTAAACTCGAGACATTTCATTCAGAAGGGCCAAATGCTGTTTTAGTTTGAAGCAAAACTTTAAGAATTAAACCACAAAGTGAACCTGATATGAAAATAACAACAAAATCCAATAACAAGCATTTTGTCAAAAGAAAAATACCACCTTTGCATCTGTTATTAAAGCATTCCTCATTGCTATAGTGAGCACAGACCACCTGGATTAACGATTCACATAAGCACAATATATGAAACAACAAACACTAACAGCAGTTTCCATAGATTTAGATGATGAAGCACAAGTTAGCTCATCACACATAAGCACTTACAGCTGGTCTATCAAAAGGTTTCCCATTCAAATCTTCAGGAACTGCCTGTACAAACAATCAAAAACTTCAAAAAAGCAAACCAAGAGGACAATCCCAAGAGTATTTTATCACATAATAGACACAGCTAAAAACCTAAGCTCATGCTCCCTTTCAATGAAGGCTGGTATCTACAAAAATCAGCAAGACTTCTTATAAGATAAAAGAGAATAGAAGCTAAACAAACTCATAATAATACAGACTCCAATTGTATTAGTAAAATGAGGTTGCTAACTAATAACTAATTCTTTGGCATTAAAACATGTCAAAAAAACTTTGCATTTAGTCAACAAAGAGCCCTAGCACCATTGGCTTCACAAACTTATAAAAATAAAGTATGCAGATTGGTCAATAAACCAAAATAATAAGCTAAAATGACTAAGGAGCCATTTGGATAATTCCGGGTTTCGAAATTTAGGAAATTGTCAATTCGGTCAATTATGGGAAATTGAGAGGATTGGCCGAATTGATAATTTCGGTATTTGGATGTACTTTTTGAGTAAAGAAAAGAAATTGTCAATTCAGTCAATTCCGTGAATTCGATTGTTTGGAATGTAATTTGAAATTAACGAATTCCGTCAATTTCCTCAATTTCGGTATTTAGTTGGATTTGAAATTGGAGATATGATCACTCAATTCTTCATGGGTGAGATTACCCCCATTTTTAGACATTTTCTGTATTTAATTTTAAAATAAATATATATATTAAATTAATAAATTAATTAGACATATTTTTAAGGTTTTAAAAATAAATAATATTAGAATTACATATTAATAATATCTAATTTTTTTTAAATAAAGGCTAATTGATTTAAACAATATTAAATCAATAAAATATTTTTTTTGATGAGCTCCAAACAACAGAAAAAGGAATTTTGCCACAATGATACAATACAAAATTTAATGCCCTGTTACAAACCTCAACTTCACAGAAACTGCAATAGAACATATCATCTTCACTTCTCTACACTTCTGTTGCAGCACACTAAATGTATAGACAGAAGACACAAGTAATCTAGAAAGGCATTTTCAATACTGTCAGTATTTACATGCACAACAAGTAACCTTCAACATTAAGTTCAACATAGATAATAAAGAATAAGTCTCAAATAACACTATATGATGCTATGCGACATTAGTCTCAAATAGCATTTCAACAAACACCAGAATGCATGAACATCACTATTAAACCACAGTTTCATCAGACCTGCTGCTCGAGAAATTAGAATTGTTCAGAATTATTGTATTCGTCGAAGAGATTGCCTGAAACATGTATTCATCTCGAATTCCACATATAGCTCGCAAGCACATATTAAAATATCGACTAATTGTCTCACTCAAATACACGAACACTATTTTCATACTCTTGTTCCTTGAATGAAAACCAATATAATACAAAAATATTACAAGTTGTTTCTCAACAGTTATATATCATGTGTCACGCAGAAGGTTATGGTCCTTTAACATGTTGGCCAAATTTAAAAATACCGTAAGATCCATCCTCAAATACTCTCGACAATTATGGCTCCCGCCACGTAATATATGCTCAAACATACTTTTCCTAAGCATCTCTCTATTAACGGCCGATTTAATACACAAAACTATTATACTCCCGACAATTATGGCTCCCGCCACGTAATATATGCTCTTTTTCTTATCGTTAATAATTCAATTATAATACACAGAACTATTATAACAGTAAAGCCATCAGCTTGAATATTTAGTAATTCTAAATTTTCGTCAACATCCATCCATCAAAATTATTGAATAATAATAAATTTAATTTCAACGTACACATGCTTATTATCATAAGTAAAAATAAGATATTATATATTAGAAATTAAAGAAATAATTATCGTTAACTAACGGGAGACGGAGCGGACTTTTTTCTTCCCCTTCTCTTTCTGTAAGAAGTTGTTTACCCGACCAACTTATGATAATAGCACTATTAGAGGATCTGCAAAGTAAGCAACACATGGATATTATATTATTTATAACAAATTGAAGAATGTAACTACGTGTGACCTTTAATTGCCGGCGCTCGGGTTCGGGGACGACCGACGTCGGGCTCGGGGACAGAGACGCGCTCGGGCTCGGGGACGACTGGCGCTCGGGCTCGGGGACGACCGGCGTCGGGCTCGGGGACGGACCGGCGCTCGGGCTCGGGGACGGACCGGCGCTCGGGCTCGGGGACGAACGGCGTCGGGCTCAGGGACGGACCGGCGCTCGGGCTCGGGGACGACGGGCACTCGGGCTCGAGGACGACGGCGCTCGGGCTCGGGGACGACGGCGCTCGGGCTCGGGGACGGACCGCCGCTCGGGCTCGGGGACGACGGCGCTCAGGCTCGGGGGAGACGTGCTCCGGGCTGACGGCGCTCGGACTCGGGGGAGACGCGCTCGGGGACTACGGCGCTCCGGTTCGGGGGAGACGCGCTCGGGCTCGGGGGAGACGCGCTCGGGGACTACGGCGCTCCGGTTCGGGGGAGATGCGCTCGGGGCTGACGGTGCTCGGGCTCGGGGGAGACGCGCTCGGGGATGACGGCGCTTGGGCTCGGGGCAGACGTGCTCGAGGACGACGGCGCTCGGGCTCAGGGCTCGGGTGACGGGAATTCGGCCGAATTCCGCCGAATTCGGCTGTTATTTAAAGGGGCGAATTAAGGTTTCGGGTAGTGGCGGGGTTTAGGGTTAGTAGCCATTGAATTCGTATCCGAAATTACGACTTCGTCTTTTCTAATTTTGAATTTAAATTCGAAAAGGAGAATTATTAAAATTGAGAAGTCACTTTATTTCGAATTTTTAATTAATAACTAAACAGTCGAATTGAGAGGTTGAATTTTCAATTTTTCTAATTCGCCCAATTTAGACTGTTATCAAAACTCCTAAGCTGCTGAGTTTTTATACTAAAAATCCAATCATTAGAACTAACACCATATACATAGTTATCAAGATCAAAACTTTACAATGGTTAATCAACAACAACAACAACCAAAAAAATAAAAAACTACGAACTTTCACATCATTCAATCAACAAAACCCCAACTTCATCAAAACGAACATTTCAAAATAAAACGTTTACCTCTTCCTTGTTGATCTCAAACACAGTAACCACAAGCCGTTCCACCTCGCGGGGCTCCACGGTCACGCTCGAAATCTCCTAAAATCTCCAAAAAAAACCCACCAAATTTTTTTTTTAAAAAAAAACAGAACTTCTCCGAAAAACACAAAAAATTCAACCCCAACAGCCCAAGATTCTAAATTCCAACCCCTGTTTCCGGATTGGAGATCCCACGCTCGAAGAAGATCGGCGCCACCTGCGCGAAAACCAGCCGGAACCCGCGAAGGACAGCGATCCTGAGAGGAGATAAGAGATAAGATGGAACGAGATAAGAAAGGGAGTACCAGAGAGGAGAGAGCCGAAGCTGGCGATGGAGAGGAGGCCCTCGCCAGAGCGGAGGGCGCGGAAGTCGGCTTCGGAGAACAACTCCGTGAGCTTTACCGCCAGAGTTCTCCGAGGCCATGGGCGTCGTTCTTGTTAGAACTGAATCAGTTTTTGAATTTAACAACCAATAAAATAACAAATAAAAACAGAACATTGAAGTAAATATGTTAAATATATCAAAGTCAAGAATCAAGATACAATTTTTTTGTTAGCACTTGCGAGAAGAATCCACCTTCACTTAAAAATACTCCGACTTTTACAAAAGAAAATAATTACGACAAAATAGGGAATATAATATCCTATTTGTATCTTTTCAAATAAAATATTATATCATATTATATATATATATATATATATATATATACATATATATAATACATTATTTAGTAGATTTATGATCAGGTCACTGTTAACCTAGTTTTTAAATGGATCTCATGATTATTTAAAAAGGATATTTACCTACAATCTCTCAAAATTGGTTTTATTTTTCAAAATTTTTACTTTTTTCTCTATAATTTTACAATTAAATTATTTAAATTCTTAATTTCTCACTCTCTACTCTTTCCCTCAAATGTTTATAAATAAACCCTCAATTTAAATATACAAATATTAAATTTAAAATTTAAAATTTTAAGTTTTAAAAATTACAATATCTTTTTTGATAAAATTTTATTTAAAAATGATAAAATTAGACTTATTTATAAATAAAAATAATCAAAGAGTCTATTTGTAAATGTATAAATATTAAATTTGTAATTTAAATTTTAAGTTTTAAAATTTTTAATATCTTTTTTGTAAAATTTTATTTTAAGATGATAAAATTTGGACTTATTTATGAATAAAAATATTCAAGGGATCTATTTGTAAATATACAAATTTTAAACTTTGTAATTTAAAATTTTAAGTTTTAAAACCTTCAATGTCTTTTTTGTAAAATTTTATTTTAAAAATGATGAAGTTTAGACTTATTTATAAATAAAAATATTCAAAGGGTCTATCTATAAATGTATAAATATTAAACTTGTAATTTGAAATTTTAAGTTTTAAAATCTTCAAAATATTTTTTGTAAAATTTTATTTAAAAAACAATAAAAATTAGGCTTGTTTATAAAAAAAATAATTAAGCGGTCTATTTATAAATATACAAATATTAAACTTATAATTTAAAATTTTAATTTTTAAAACCTTCAATATTGTGAAATTTTATTAAAAATTGATAAAATTTGGACTTATGTATAAATAAAAATATTTGAGGGGTCTATTTGTAAATATACAAATATTAAATTTGTAATTTTAAATTTTAAATTTTAAAACCTTCAATATTGTAAACTTTTTATTGAAAAAAGATAAAATTTGGGCTTATTTATAAACAAAAAATATTTAAGGGGTCTATTTGTAAATGTATGAATATTAAACTTATAATTTAAATTTTTATTGAGAGTTTATTTGTAAATAATTTTAAATATTTAAGGTCCTCCTATCAAAGAGCTTAGGTTCCCACTATAAATTATTAGTCTTTTATAGGCCTATAAGCCCCATTCCCTTGATGACGACGAAATAGCTATTTTTGTTACACCTTTAATAAGATAATTAATAAGATTTTTCTCTAATTATTCATAACTCAGAGTCACAACTTTGATTAATATCTTATTGTCTTACACATTTCTGTCTTAATCTAATAGGCATGCTAAGTTTTGAATTCACGAGCATTTTCTTACAAAATTTTATTACAACTTTAGAGTCACATACTAGAAATGGGAGGAATACAAGACAAAAATAATAGAATTGTGGAAAGTATGGCCACTTAGCTTCAGCAACAAGTTGAGTCTAATGCTATTAACTTTGCTTCCACTATAGTATGCACAATGATCATTTGTTACGAACATTGTTATGAAATGACACCACCATTAAATAAGGGAAAAAAAAAATCCAAAGGTGGATTTAATATTAAGAGAATTTGAAATCCAATTGGCATCATTATATCCCTCCAGAATAGTTGGATAGCCATCAACTTCAAGGAATATTAAATAGTGACCTTAAGGTACCAAAGAACTCATTGCAATGCATACTAATGAACCATATTTGGGTTACTGGTAGACCTTCTTAAACAGGAGACAATGTGGAAAATGTTAAGTCGAGCCCTATGGGCTAAGTACATCAAAGATTCAATGATTTGAGCATATCTCTCTTGATTTATTGGTTTTCTTGTGTCCTTTACTAAATAAATTAAAGGATCATAAGAGGTAGAAACATGAGAGCTTTATGAGAAACTGTACTTCTCAAGAATAGAGGAAGTGTAGTGGGATTGAAAAAGAGAAACAAAATCATTTATTTAGTGTATCTTTGTACCAGTGATGGTTTCCGCTTCATCGAGATCCTTCATGTCAAAGTGATAAAAAAAATGATTTAACTTTACTTATCAAATTCAAGTCAAAAGACAAAATCAATATATCATCTACATAGAGGCAAAATATGACACAATTGTCATTCACACTCTTATACTATAGAAAATTGTCCAAGTTATTGGTTTGAAAATTAAAAGTATCACTAGATGAAACTTCTTGCTATTTTTATTTTCTTTTCTTCTCTCTGGCAACTACAATTTTCTCTCCCCCTTTTTATTTGTTTTTTTCTTTGTCTTTCCTACTTTTCTCCCCTTCTTTCTTTCTTTATCTCCCGAGTCCTCTTGCTTTTTTCTTCGTCAAAGCAAGACCGAGCTTCTTTCTCGAGCTGTGCAGTCAGATCCGAACTTGCTCCATGGTTGGTGATGCTAGAGGAGGGTCTTTGACGAGGTGAGTGAGCAAGCGGGGGTCTCACTAGCAAGGATGTGGGCATAATGAAGAGAAGATGGCTAGGTCCAACCATCTCCAGTTGTGGCTACGGACGGTTAGAAGAAGTGCTCAAGGGCGAGGTGAGAGGGAAGCTCGAACGGGCACGTGATGGTGCGGTGGAGCTCAAGTGCAGTGATGGCAGTGGAGGGTCTGAACGATATCTCTTGACTAGATTTGGCCGGACATGGGTAGGTCTGCCCTCCACGCACCCCCGCACCACAAACACCACCAAACCACAAACACCCCGCACTCCCCTCCTCTTCTTTTCTTCGATGGGACAACAGTAGAAGGTGGGGTGCACTTCGGATGGCAGAGATAGGCGAGGCTATGGGTGGCTGCGAGTGTGGAGATGGCGATCATGTAGCCACAGTGCAGGGCTTGGGCACTGGGAAAGGGTGAAACATGGCTACGTAGAAAGGAAGAGGAGGAAGGCAGAAGGGTGGAAGAAAGCAAAATGAAGATGAGATGAGAACTTAACCTTTTGTTGATCTCTTCTTCGACAATTGTTCTCCTCAATTTCCTCCTTTCTCTAGACTTTAATCTCCCTCAGTGACACCTTTATCTCCTCTGATGCTCCATCTGTTCTCCATGGTTGTGTCTATTTCTCTCTCCATTTGTCTGTTTTTGTTTGGCTTGGCAAGTCTTTTATAGGATTAAGAGATTAATTTGACTTTGAGATTTGATTGGATTGCAATGAGGTTTATATGGTTAATTGATATATTTTGAGATTGTAATTTCTTCTTTTAGGAAAAATCTATTAATTACTAATGAATTCGGACAAGAACTTATTTCCTGTTCTGACAATTCCACCCTAAATCGAATGACCATTGAGAAATTGGTCGATCGTCTAAGAGGTTGTGTTGGTCTCAGCTTGTCAGAACTGGTTGAGGAACTAATTCTTGTTATTGAGAACCGGTCTATCGATTTAGGAATCGGTCGACTAGTGTGGCTCATTTGAGTATTTTGCTTGAAGTTTCCGTTTATATTTATCTTAAATTGGACTCAATTCAAGGTTCAAAGTAGGACTCTAATTTTTGTCAAATTTAGAGTTTTTGGATTACAAATCCACTTACATCCTAATACCAGTGTCTCCTAAGACTTCATGTATATGAAACCACAACAAGTATAAGCAGTGTGTTTGAATTGTACAAGTACAAAAATGAGTATTTTTTGTACATTATTTTAGAGAAGGAAAATATAGGTGTTGACTGTAGAGCCATACTCCCAAGTACTCTCAACCAACTCTTGTTGGGCAACAAAACACACCTTAGTATGCATGGTATGACCTCTGGGTTCAATTAAGCTAGCCAAGCCAAACAAGTCATCCAAGACCTAGTAGAGTTCAATTTCATAATCTAGAGCAATCTAATGACGATAATTTTGAGTAAGGACGAGGCAAATGATGCTAGAAAAGCAGAGGTAGCAAAAGAGATGGTAGCCCAAAAGCAATTGATGTATGAAAAACTTTTGCAACATATAATACCTCAAGAAAATGACTCAAAGGAGGTTGAGAATGGGAGTAGTTATGAACTCAATCTTTAGCAGTGATAGCAAAGATAAGGCTGAAGATAAAGTACAAAACTATGAAGGGGAGGCCTATGAAATGGACATGGAAAATCCAATGATGAAGATTGGTTCCGTTTATGACAATATCATACATTGTGGGTTAATTTAGCCGAAGGTTCATAAAGAGTGATCAATCCTGAATTAAAGCAAGGTGCTCTAGAGAAGATTGTTCATGGAGAATCCATGCTTCCAAACTTAAGGGACAAAGTATTTTTCAAGTATTATATTTAATAAGCTCTTACCTTGAAAATCAGTTCTTCAATATGTTAAATTTGACCTCCATTTATTTATGATTATAAATGAAGGTGAAGAACACTTGCACTTCAATCAATAAATGTGGGAATAAGATGGCTTTGCAATACTAAATGGCAAATAGAGTGATAGGTTGATTGAGGATAGAAGTTAATCTCTCCCCTACTGAGTTAGAGAGAATATTGGAAGAAAAATAGCACCTCAATTTGCGTTACCATAAGAGTATGGATGCGGAAAGAGATTGCTATCTCTCTCATCCATGATCAGTGGAAGGATAGCTACCTAAGGATCAATGATTTGAAGGAAGAACTAGTCAAAAAAGCCCAGGAAGTGTTGTTAACTTGAAGGTGGAGAAAATAAATGATTCCATGGCTTTTAAAAGGTTTTAGGAGCTTGCGGCACTGATTTTCTAATTTTTTGTAGGCCTTTCATAGGAGTAGCCGGATGTCATTTAAAGGGAAAATACAAAGGCACAATGCATGTAGCAACAACATTGGATGGCAATAATGGAATGTTTCTGTTTGCTTATGGCATTGTAAAATCAAAGAATGTTTATTCTCAGGAAATTTTTTTAAAAGGGCTAAAACAGGCCATTGGAATACCCAATGGTTTGGTTCTTGCAAGTGATAGACAAAAGTGTTTAGAAGAAGCTATCCCTAAAGTTTATTCCACTGCAGAGCATAGGCATTGTGTTAGATATTTATACAGCAATTTCAAGAAGAAATTGGGAGGAGAGACGCTTGAGAAGTTGATGTGGTTAGGAGCTAGGGCTTATACACGAATGAACTGTGAATGGGAAATGCATGAGATAGAAAAGGTGAGTATGGATGCATATAAGTGGGTGAGAGAATTGGAACCTCAATTATGGAGTAGACACCAATTTGGAAGTATTTCCAAGTGCATACCCAAGGCATTAGCCATTGGGTGAGAGAATTGGAACCTCAATTACATAACCAATGACTTTTCTGAGTGTGCAATGCTTGGTTGCATACCCAAGGCATTATCTAGGGCTTGAATTGTCAGATATACAGGAAGAGGATCATGAAGATTGTCACAACAAGAAGAAAAAGGGCCTAGAATGGAGATAGAATCAATGTGGTGAAGCAATTGAGATAGATCACTATGAACTTGGGGGAGTTTGATGTGATTAGGTGCAATGATGCCAAATCTGAAGTGAGACGCATCACAACTAGATGTGATGTAAAGCTAGCTAAGAGGAAGTGTAGTTGTAAGAAATAGTAGGCATCAGAGATTCCATGTGTTCATGCTACAACATTCATTCTACTTATGTGCATGTCATAAAGGATAAGTAAGATGTATATTTCAAAAAGTATATTTTTCTTAGTTATGCTAAAGGAGTTGAGGGCTATCATCTGTGGAATTTTGGTATTTTTAATATATTTATTGAGAGAGATATATGGTTTAATGAAAGTGATATGTCAAAATCTCTCGAGAAAAGTCCTAATAATATAATTTTGATGGAGATGGAGCCTGCAGTTTTTTCGTAAGAAGATATTTAGAGTATGTCAAACTCTCAAGAGAATTCTAAGAGTTAAGTTAAAGTTTCTGAAAAGACTCCATTTCAAAGATCTCAAAGAAACATAAAGCCATCCAAAATTTATGATT
The DNA here is from genome assembly GCA_005019695.1 of Trichopus zeylanicus subsp. travancoricus. NCBI lineage: Eukaryota > Viridiplantae > Streptophyta > Magnoliopsida > Dioscoreales > Dioscoreaceae > Trichopus > Trichopus zeylanicus. The sequence goes on from RXID01014953.1 coordinate 248,127, forward strand.
TTGAGGATATGTTAGTTTTTGCTTTATATACTAATAATAGTGGTCCTTCTTCCTATAAAGTAGTACACGATAAGAATTCTTTTTAAGAGCAAATTGCTATGAATGAAGAGATGGATTCTTTTCAAAAAAATCATACTAGGGACTTGGTAAAATTCCTAGAAGGTAAAAACGTAATTGGTTTCAAGTGAATATTTTGAAAGAAAGAGGATCCTTCTGAGATAGATGGTATAAAATTTAAGCCCTATTTAGTTACAAAAGGGTACTCACAAAAGAAGGATTTTGACTTCAATAAAATTTTCTCTCCTATGGTTTAACACATATCTATTAATTTTTTACTTATTTTAGTTACTTTTTAGAATCTTGAGTTAGAATAGGTTAATACAAAACTATTTTTTTGCATGGAGAATTAAAAGAGCAGATTTTATATAGCAGTTTGAAAGGTTCATTTCAGAAGATAATAAAACTTATGTTTGCAAGTTGATCAAGACCAAAAGCATAGTAAGCTGTGGCTCAAATAGAGTAACTATCTCGAGAAGATTATTTCTTATTTTGGCATGCAGAATTCAAAATCCTTTAGCACTCATTTGGTAGTTCAATTCAAGTTTTTAGCTCAACAATGTCCTACTACAGATGAGAATCATGCATAAATGGAGATCATCCCATTTTTGAGTATTGTTGGAAGCCTAATATATGCTATGATATGCACAAGGCCTGATATTGCATAAGCATACAATGTTCTTAGTCATTAAATGACAAATTTAGAAAAGGAGCATTGACAATCTGTGAAGTGGTTGTTGAGATATATCAAAAGTAATCTTAATATTGCTTTATGTTTCGATAGGATAATAGTTCAAGAGACTAAAATTATTAGCTATATCGATTCATACTATGTTAAAGATTTTAATTAACACGATCCCTCACTAGTTATCTTTTCACCCTTTGTGGTAGTCCTATTAGTTGAAAGTGTACTTTGCAGTCAACTGTGATATTGTTTACAATAGAATCTGACTATATAATAACTATAGAAGCAATTAAAGAAGTTCTATGGCTAAAATGTTTAACAAGTGAAATTGATTTATCTTAAAGTGTTCTTCCTATTTTTGTAATAGTCGTAGCACCATATGCCTTGTAAAAAATCAGATGTACCATGCTAAATCAAAGCACATAAATGTCTGATTTTACTTTATTCTGGATATTATTGAATACGATGAGATTTCTTTATAAAAGATTCATATTTTAAGAAATCCTATATACATGATGACGAAGGTGATTCTAATTGACAATTTCAATATTTTCTTAGACTTGATCAATCTTTAAAATCATTGATCCCACCCTATAGAGTAATAGCGAAGGCATCTATTAAAAATTCAAATTTAAAAAAAGAAGAGGATTCAAGTTAAGGTGGAGATTGTTGATTTAGTTGTGTTTTAAATTCAGATTTTCTAGAGAGTCCTAATTAAATTAGGATTGATATTAGGAAGTCACTTAGTGGCCGTAATCCTTCTTTGAATTTATTTTTTACTAAAATACTTGGATTAATGGGTTAGATTCTTATTTGAGTTAGTCTCCTACTTTGACTCAGATTTAGTTAGGTCACTCCTATAAATACTCTATTTATCTAAGGATTTTAATATACTGAGATAGAGAGATATATATTAAAACTCTTAGATGAATAGGGTATTAATAGGAGTGGCTTTACTAAATTTAAGTCAACATAGGAGATTGACTCAAATAAGGATCTAACTCATTAATCCAAGCCTTCTAGTAGGAGATAAATTTAAAAAAGGATTATGACCACTAAATGATGTTTTAATATCAATTCTAATTTAATTAGGACTCTCTAAACAATCTGAATTCGAGATACGACTAAGTCAATAATCTCCATTTTGTCTTGAATTCTCTTCTTCTTTGAATTTAAATCTTTAATAGATGTCTTCTTTATTATCCCATAGGGTAGGATCAACAATCTTGAAGATTGATCAAGTCCAAGCAAAGCTTGAACTTATCAATCAGAATTACCTTCGCCATCATGTTTATAGGATTTTTTGAAGTAAAATTTTTTTATAAAAAAATCTCACCATCTTCAACAATGTTCTAATAAGTTGTATACATTTATAAGGTTGAAATTATCGTGACGATGTGACTAAATTGAGTCATATGTCAATCTCTCTTTAAAAATCAAAAATTAAGATAAAATCCGTTAGTATGGATCATACAGTGAAATTAGTTGAGTAAAAAAGTTTTTTATTAAGATTATTAAAAAATTAATGTGGTCAAATTATACCTGATGAAGGAGATTATTATAGTATCATATATGATGAATTAATCTTACATCAAATAATTGGATAAATAGAGTTCATTATATATAGTAAAAAGTCTATATCTAATCAACTTAAGGCTTTTGGGATAGTTTGGTGTCCAGTTCACTATATTGACTCATTTAACACGTTTCTAACTCCCCTAACAAATGGTATTAGAGATTTAGGATTGAAGCTGTGCAAATTTTTAGGATTGAAATTACTGTGATGGTATGACTGAGTCGAGTTGCATGTTAATGGATCACAGATAGAATTATTCAAGTAAAAAAGTTCTCCATTAAGGGTATTAAAAATTGATCAGATCAAGTCACACCTAAAGGAAGAAATTGTTATAGTGCCAGGTGCGATAAATTAGTCTCACATTGGATAATTAGATAGCTAGAGTCTTTTGAGATAATTTAGTGTTTAACCTACTATATTGATCTAATTTAATACCCTTTAAACTCTCCTATCATAGCATTAAGCACATCTCCAATACATTTCTCTTTTATAATCAAATTCTAGAAACACATTTCATCCCTTAGAAACCATTATGTTTTCTCGCAACATGAGTGCCAGTCTTTTCTAACTACCATAATCCATCATATGAACAAGCATAATATAAGAAAGTATCAAAAGAATGCATTTGGATCAAAATAATCTAAAAAGATTAATAATTAGCCCAAAAAAAGCAATATTTGCCTATATTTTGCTTCTTTCTCATCTCTTTTTATTGTAATTTTTAAAGTTATATTCTTTAGGTTTATATGATGAGCCATGATTGTTGGAATAATTAGTGATATGAGAACCCTCAATTATTTCAATTTTATATGATTACTTGCGAGTCCATGTCTTTCCAATGCTTGCGTCAAACCATTTTTACTTTCACACCAAAAGTTGTCATACTTTAATGTAAATAGGCTAGGGCAAACCCAATTGTTGGGACATGATGGGCCCTACCATATTCATGCTAATCCCTATAAGTGTATATTTGTTTTGTGAGATTTTAAAGTTCTTATACTTTCAAATTTTAAAAGTTATAAAATCTAGTGTTTGTTATTCGGCACTTTGAAAATTTGAAACTTACAAGTTTTGGCAACTATAAAATTTACTCATTCCCCAAACTTAATTGGACTTCAAAATTATAGACTTTAGAATTTAACATGTAAGATTACATGCTAAATTTTATAATCAAACAAAATATAAAAGTTATCATTTTTGAATTTACAATCCAATAAAACAAACACAAATTTTAAAATTTTGAATTTATATATCTTACAAAACAAACATACAATTAGAACTTCCAAATTTAGGATTTTGAAAATTCAAAATATTAAAGGCTTGTTCAGTTATAGAAAACTACTCTAGTTTTCTAAAAAATATATCTACAGAAATAAAAAAATTAAAGATGTTGTTTAAAAGTAATTTTTTCCTAACTTGAAAATTTGAAGACTACTTTTTTGTTTTCTAATATTATATTAAATTTTGAAAAACACTTTAAAGTTTTTGAAGTTTTCTTTGTGACTTGTATTTATGAAAAAACACATATTTCGTTGTGTTTCTTACTTTTTTTACCCTTCGAATCCTGTTATTACTCTTTTATTATTATTTGGTATTATTCACATCCAATTTTTTATTTATTTTCCTAACTATATGTCTTTTTTCTATCTCGAGCATTTCTTCTCTATCGCTAAGTGAGATCCATAATCATTTTTCCTTTTTTTAAGTGTTTTCTTGCAGTCATTAGATTTATCTCAGTTGTTATCTATTTTCATCTATTGATATAGGAAGAGAGATTTTGAAAAGAACTTGTAGATAGGATTCACAAATTTTACTAAAAGTTAATTTCATATTTTATTAAAGTGAACACATTCTCTTTTCTTTTCAGGGTTTTCTATAAAAATAAAAACACAGAAGCAGAAATGAAAATTGTAGATGAAAAATAAGAAAATTTCTGTAATTAAACAGGCCCTATAATTCTTAGAGATTTTAAATTATACCAAATAAACATACCCAACAAGAGATTTTTCAATAGTTGGCAGTGCTCTAATTGGTGATCAAGAATGAATCCGAGTCTTGAGTTCGAGTCTATGGCCCTTGCTGACCAAGGCCATGATCCTTGACTCGCACAACCTTGCTTCGAATGTTGTACTCGTGGTGGTAATGTGCGATAGCCTCGAAGGAGACGGAGGTGTCCGGAGTGCATCATTATATTAATTGAATTTCGTATAAAATCATTTCCAAATTTGTTAATTGTGGCTTTTCATCATTAATGGAGTCATTATTGTATAATTTTTAAAAAACAATCTTCTGTTGTATTATTTTATATAGAATTTGTTGCATGTTACTTGTTTCTATGGATCGCTTATGGTTTAGAAGATTATAAATGATATTATTTTAATTGAAAGGCATAAAAGACCTATCACTTTATATTGTGACAATCAAGCTATTATTTATTATGCTAAAAAAATAAAAAATGATTAGCAAAAGCAAATATAGTATTATGAGATACAATCCCATCAGAAATATTATGAAAGAAGATAAGTTTAGTCTTAAATATTTACTAACAAATCAAATACTTGCATATCCTCTAATAAAGTCTTATTAAGAGAGAGGATATATGAAATTATGAGGGGGTATAGGATTATTATTGATTGATCATTATTTTGTTTGAACCCATTTAATCACATTGGTACTAATCATTATCAAAAATCATGGGCATAAGACACAACTTATTTAGATAATAATCTACCAAAGAAATATACATCACAAGGTTTGACATTTTGTCTAAGGAATAATGCCACAAAAATTTATTCCTAAATAAATGTATCATACATGTTGCGTTGTATTTCACAATAAGAAGATTGAACTGAAATATTTTTAATAAATTAATAAATTATGTGGTGGGCTAAAATAGTTGTGGGCATTCTCTAATGAATTTACATAAGTAAGTAGGAGGTGGGGTTGCCTCTATAGGTTATTGTTAGTAATAATTCGAAAGTATTTTAGATAAACACATAACCGAATACGCAAATTGTAATAGCACTTGTAGGTAAGAAATACTATAAATTGATGGGATTCTTTTGTAAATCATGATTTCTACAATAGTACAAGATTATAAGAGCATAAATAATATTGCTATAATATTATTATTAGATAACAAGAAGGATAATGCTATAATAATAGAGTATCATCTAATAATATTATCAATTATTATAATTAAAAATCAAGCAACCAATATGCCATATTATTATGGGTTTAATAAAGTCAAAATTTTATATTATTATGTATGTATTTGTAGTATATATATGTGTATGAATGTGTAGAAAAGAAAAAATAATTTTATTTAATTTGGATGTTAATGGATCAAGTAAATGTTCCTTGGGCGGAGCCCATTTAGACTTGGAATTTATTTTTGTTAGGTTATAAATTTGGTTAGATTATGTCACTTCTCAAAAGAGAGAAAACAACGTTTCATAGATTTTAAATGAAGAAATATGTCTCTTAATTTTGAACTATTTATGTTTATGAAGGAACACTTCAAAAAGTATAAAAGGATATTAAGAAACTTCATTCTCTATCTATTCTAAATGCCTTCCTCTTTCTTCAAATGTAGTATCTCTTAAAGTATAATCCCACGATTTCTTGTTTAAATCGATTTTGAAGTCCACTCAAATAACCTATTTCCATTAAGTATTGTGTCTCTGCCAATATATCACAACTTTAGAGAAACACTACTCTAAAAATAGAATTTTTTTTCAAAATTACTTTAATTGTCAATATTTCTCTTTCATTATTATTTTTTCACTTCGATTTATTTTTTGTGATTTATTTACAAAATGGTACATATTGGCTGGGGTTTGTTATGTTTGATCTTATTATATTGCCAAATTATTACGACTGCAATTCATTATTATTGCATAAGTCTAGCATGACATCTGATACTCAAAAACATTATTAAAAAGCCACATTCAACAAAATCGTGCTGTGCACTCACGAAAGTAGGGCTATCAACCAGCTCGGGCAGCCTGAAAGCCCGTCCAAAAAAGCTGGGTTCGGACTTGGCAGTTTTCGGGCTCTGATGCAGGGTTGGGTTGCAGTATTTGGCAAAAACTAATAGGCCCAACTTAAAGCCCGAGCCTGGAGTAAAGTATTTACGGTAAAAATTCGAGAGCTCCGGTCAGGTTCGGACTAGGGGTGTGCACTATTCGGTTTTAACCGAACCGAACCGACCGACCGAAACCGAATAACCAATTCGGTTCGGTTTCGGTTTTGAAAAAAAAAAATTTAAATTTCGGTTCGGTTTCGGTTTCTGATTTTCGAAAACAGTAAAAATCGAACCGAACCGAATTATATATATATATATCTATATACTACGGTTTTGGTTTTGGTTTTGGTCTAATCGGCTCGAACAGACTGGATCGCCTATATAATCTCCGTTTTCAGAGCGGTTCGCCAGTCGCAACTTCGCCGAGCCGACGCCTGCTGTTCTGCTAACCCTAACCCTAACCCTCTCGGCGCTCTCGCTCTCGCCGGTCACCGCTTTTGCCGCTCTCGCTCTCGCTCTCGCCACTCTCGCTCTGGCTCTCGCCGCTCTGGCTCTCGCCTCTCTCGCTCTCGCCGCTCTCGCTCTGGCTCTCGCTGCTCTGGCTCTCGCCTCTCTCGCTCTCGCCGCTGCGGACCTGCGGTGCTGCGCCTTCATCCCTCCAGCTTTCGTCCACCCCCGGACGCCCCTTGCCCTCCTCCTCTGAGGACTGAGGCTCTGAGTCCCGACGCGGCGACGTCTCTCTCTGGTCGACGCTCTGAGTTTCAATCTCTCATTTTTCCACGAGTCTACGACGGATTAAGCTGCAAGGTGAGGGTATTTAGGGTTGATTTTTTGTGAAATTAAATTAGGATTTTTTGATTTCATACGATTTTATTGTTAATCCTTTCGTCCACGGTCCACCCCCGGACCACCCCCCTCCTCCTCTCCTCTGAGGCTTTGATTCTCAGTCCCAACCCCTCAATATCTCTCTGGTCGCGCTCTGAGCTTCAATCTCTCATTTTTCTACAACGGATTAAGCTGCAAGTTGAGAGTATTTCGAAAATTATGAAATTTAGGGTTAATTTTTTGTGAAATTAAATTAGGGTTTTGTGAAATTAGGGTTCTACAACGGCATCATCGGGATCAAATTGCAAGGTTAGGGTTGAATTTTGTGAAATTAAATTAGGATTTTTTGATTTCATACAATTTAATATGTAATTCTGTATTTTTCTATTGACAGATATTGAACCAGGATGACAGTCAGCAGCTTTCAAGCACAAATCCAGTTATTCCAAATCCAATGCCAATTTCTGCCTCGCAGGAAAGTTCTGCGCCTATGGCTATCGAAGTTGCAAATGAGGGCAATGTATCTACGTCTACGTGTAGTACAAAGCCTCCAATGCCGAGGAAAAGAATGACAGCACGATCAGCTGTATGGGAGCATTACACAAAGTTCACAGACCCGGGCAAGTCAACCAAAGCCAAATGCAACGACTGTGGTAATGAATTCTTGTGTGATTCAAAGAAAAATGGTACTTCTTCTCTTAGACATCACATGAATCAGTGCAAGCGATATCCATATAATGTTGATACACATCAAACACAAATTGCTATGCAACCTATTCAGAAAGAAGTAGCAAATGAGCTTGTGCTAACAAGCTGGAAGTTTGATCAAGAAAAAATTAGAAAAGCACTGGCACACATGATTGTTGTAGATGAACTGCCTTTAGCTTTGTGCAACATGAAGGCTTTCAATACTTTATGTCTCAAGCTTGTCCTAGATTTCGAATGCCTTCACGTTGGACTATGACTAGAGACTGTTTTCAACTCTAACATGATGAAAAGGTAAAGTTGAAACAGTATTTCAGAGAGTCCAAACAGAGAGTTTGTTTGACCACTGATACTTGGACCTCAATTCAAAACATAAACTATATGTGTATCACAACACATTACATTGATATTGATTGGAACTTGAAGAAAAAGCTTTTGAATTTTTGCAAGATTACAAGTCATAAGGGTGAAGTTATAGGAAAACTAATTGAAAAATGTCTCTCTGAATGGGGAATTGATAGTGTTTTGACTGTTACTGTTGATAATGCCTCTTCAAATGATACTGCTATTTCCTATTTGAAGAAAAAATTTTTGAATTGGGGCACTTGTTTGGCACAAGAAAAATATATTCATATGCGTTGCATAGCACAGATCATTAATCTTGTGGTGAAAGATGGTTTGAAAGAGATAGCAGATTCCATT